>JAYJMF010255956.1:0-14148 GCA_036873715.1 Salvia sclarea
AAGTTTGGCAATTTACACGCCGATTTTAAAGCTGGTATGCAAAACGAGAATTTGGGCAAAGTTCAGCAATTTACAGGTTATTTGCCCAATTTTTAAAATCTCCCGATTATACTGTTATCTCTTATTATATTCTTCTGTAACTTATAAATTGATTTATACAGTATATTTTATCACGATATTATAACTTATAAGTATGTAAATTGTGATTAATGCAAAAGGAAAGAAAAACATGACTTGTAACTCTACGCAATAATGGTGGATTAATAAAAACTTTGGATTGCTTTACAGTCATATTTTAATAATTACTCTTTGCCTTTATAAATGTGAGTTGAATGCTCGTTGGAAATCACCCTTCTTAATTCTTTTGCAATATTAGCAACAGACTGGTCACTAGCTAAGTTTGGATTTTTTGCAATGACTTAAATTAGAGTTAACAAAAGAGGATATTTCTAGTAAGAATAAGATTAACTATTTAAAAAAAATAAATAAGATATATCTTTAAAAAAGAATATTTTGGCAACTTCGGAAATTGTAAGTATATGAAAATACACTATGGTCTATTTATACTTGGAGTAAGCACTATAAGGGTATTTGTCATTAATTAATAAAGCGTTATTTTTGTATATACATGTATAGGGATAATATGCATGATGCCATGATCTATTAAGATCTCTCTCGAAAAATATTAATTAAATATAGAGGAAATATAATTTTAATATTTAAGATACATTATTATATATATAAAAAGATATAATCAAATTACATCCTAGTAGTCAACAATTTATTTGGAATGTACACTATTTTAATTTGAACCTCTTTCTACAACCTACAGATATATTCACAGAAACCTGTTTTTTTTTTTCTTTCCTAAATTGACAATAAACTGTGGATTTACCATTTTACCCTCTCTGCCAACAAAACCCAGCATTAACGCGCCCGACTTCAGTCTCCAGAGCCGCACTCATCAGTCATCCCTCACACCCCCAGCGCATTTTAGCCCTCCGACACCGTTTCTGAAATGGCGGCGTCTGCTTCGTCGACAAGCCTCAAGCTCTCGTCGCCGTCCACCACCGCCTCATGGCTGCGCCACCGCCCCCTCTCGGCCGCCTTCGGAGTCAGCAGCCTCTCTCTCCGCCAACAACGACACCAGCCCCGCCGCTTCGTCGTCCTCTCCATGGACGCCAAGCCGACGATTCTAGTCTCGGAGAAACTCGGAGAGGCCGGGCTCAACCTCCTCAAGGAGTTCGCCAACGTCGATTGCTCCTACAACCTCAGCCCCGAGGAGCTCTGCACCAAGATCTCGCTCTGCGATGCGCTGATTGTGCGGAGCGGGACTAAGGTCAACCGCGAGGTGTTCGAGTCCTCCGCCGGGAGGCTGAAGGTCGTCGGCAGGGCTGGCGTTGGGATCGACAACGTGGATCTGGCGGCGGCGACCGAGCACGGTTGCCTCGTGGTGAATGCGCCTACTGCTAATACCGTGGCCGCCGCGGAGCACGGGATAGCGCTACTTACTGCCATGGCGAGGAACATTGCTCAAGCCGACGCATCCGTGAAAGCTGGTTAGTCATTGATTGCTAATCTTCTAAACGTCTCATCTATGCCCTGTGTGTGTGTATTGCTGTTGTTCGATTCGGTTGGATATATAATCGAACAGTATACTTGACTTTGTATAGAAATCCTGAGTTTGATAAGGTTGATGTTGCTTTGAAATCCGTTGAAAATTCTGGATTCAGAGGAGCGAATATTCAGCCTGCTTTCTACTGTGGATCTTGTGTTGGATATGATTATCATATTCTTTTGCAGTTTGCTGCATTTGTTTATAAAGATACCTGACCTTTTACATATAAAAAGTACGTTATTTAAAGGCAAAAAGTTATGTGCATCCGGATGTATAGTGCATCCATCTCAGTTAGGGTTCACTAATCTCCAATTAAGGTTTATGAATACATATTTAGCGTTTATTAACCAGAATTAAGATTCAATTATGGAGGCAGCTCTAGGGCGTGCCTCTTAATTAAATATGGAGATTAGCACATGGAATCTACACTTTTGAAGGCAGTCCATTACTGGCACAATTCAACTTTAGTAGTCTCTTTGCTTAACTTACGTCTCTGGATATGAGCTTTTAGCTGTTGATTCTTGTTACTAACAATGACTTGCGCTGGAACTTCTAAAGTTATGGTTTTGTAATCTATCCAGGTAAATGGGAGAGGAACAAATACGTTGGTGTCTCTCTTGTTGGTAAGACACTGGCAGTGATGGGTTTCGGCAAGGTTGGATCAGAAGTTGCTAGGCGCGCCAAGGGGCTTGGTATGCATGTCATTGCACACGATCCCTATGCCCCAGCTGACCGTGCTCGTGCAATAGGCGTAGAACTCGTGAGCTTTGATGAGGCTATTGCAACAGCAGATTTCATATCACTTCACATGCCACTTACCGCTGCCACAAATAAAATTCTTAACGATGAAAATTTTGCTAAGATGAAAAAGGGTGTTAGAATTATCAATGTCGCTCGTGGAGGTGTGATTGACGAAGAAGCATTGGTGAAGGCCATTGATGCTGGCATTGTAGCACAGGTATAATTGTTATTTCTAATCAGTTATAAATTTCAATTGATTCTTAAATGGATTGTTTAGTTAAGAAGCCCTTACGGATATTTTCTCGTCTCTTTCTAGGCTGCACTAGATGTCTTCACAGTAGAGCCACCGCCGAAGGATAGCAAGTTGGTACAGCATGAGAATGTGATTGCTACACCACATCTTGGCGCCAGCACGATGGAAGCTCAGGTTTGCTGAGCAGTTCTTTGCTTATGTTTATCTCAACCGCCTCCTCTGTATATTTCTGCTTGCTTGTGTTTATAATATGGCATGAATGTGTTTCTAGGAAGGAGTTGCTATTGAAATAGCTGAAGCTGTGGTGGGGGCGTTGAAGGGGGAACTTGCTGCAACGGCTGTCAATGCACCCATGGTTCCTGCTGAGGTACTAAAAAAGTTGTTAGTCACAGGTGTCCTGTATCCCCCAAATTTGAATACGAATTACAGCCTGAATGAGCCATTGCATATGTATTTCTTGGGGGCAATTACTCTGAGTTAACTTTTAGAGCTTAATATTACTAATGGGCAAGTGTTGATCCAAGTCACCTTTTCCTTTCATTTTACCCAAAATCTTTTTTTAATAGGGAAAAGACCAATTTACTGGGCATTAAAGTAGAAATCGGAACGGAACAAATTAGTAATGTGAACATGTAATAAACATAAAACTTGTTCACATGATATACTAGCCAGGTGATTTGGTTCTCTTGCAGCTCACATGCTTCATAAAAAATGATCTGCTTGGCCCAAAATCTCCTTTATGGTAAAATGGTATACCCTTTTATTTCCTGGTGTGCTTCTTTGCATCTTACATTGGTGAATTTGGTTTTACTTTGTGATGGCAGGGGTGGCGATATGTTGCCCCAAATTTTGATTAGAAGTTTAGAGCAGGGAAGTGCATATGGTGAAACTGCTCATTCTATACACCAACCCTTTATACCTAAATCCAAAAATTTCTTCTGATACTGTTTAGTAATCAGACGCCCCTATTATTTTGTGAAGGAAATCATAACTTGCTGAAGGTTTTATCGTATGATTTTTTAAATGCAGGTTCTCACCGAGCTGAAGCCTTACGTTGCCCTTGCTGAAAAGCTTGGCAGGCTTGCTGTTCAACTAGTTGCAGGTGGGAGCGGCGTGAAGACCGTAAAAGTTACATATGCATCTGCAAGAGCTCCCGATGATCTGGACACAAGACTGCTCCGTGCCATGATCACCAAGGGTCTGATAGAGCCCATCTCAAGTGTCTTTGTGAATTTGGTGAATGCTGATTTCACAGCCAAACAGAGAGGACTTCGCATAACTGAAGAACGCATCATCCTAGACGGTTCACCTGAAAGCCCACTCGAGTCAGTCCAAGTCCAAATCGCAAATGTGGAGTCAAAATTTGCCAGTGCTTTCTCTGATTCTGGTGAGGTCACAGTTGAAGGGCGGGTGAAGGACGGAATTCCACATCTGACGAAGGTAGGGTCTTTCGAAGTTGATGTGAGCTTGGAAGGCAGCCTGATACTGTGCAGGCAAGTCGATCAGCCAGGAATGATCGGGAAAGTGGGTAGCATTCTGGGGCAGGAGAACGTGAACGTGAGCTTCATGAGTGTCGGAAGGATAGCCCCAAGGAAGCAAGCTGTGATGGCCATTGGAGTAGATGAGGAACCAAGCAAGCAGTCGCTGAAGAGGATTGGTGAAATCTCAGCTGTTGAGGAATTTGTCTACCTTAAGCTCTAAGTCATGTGTGTCTCCAGTTTTGGACGTCTTCTTCAGCTTAGGTATTGAATAATCCACCTACCCAGTTTGGCAGTGGTTATATCATCAAATTTTGTTACTAGGAGTATGCTCCTAATGATATATTCCTGTGTAAGAAATTTTGTTTGCAAGTTTTGCTTATTTTTCGCTTGATTTGATCTGATCTACAAGTTTGTTCTCCAATTACTAGAGCACATATCATTGGTGAATCCATTAACAATGTAACGGCCCAATTTCATCCTATAAACCAACATAAGCTTTTTTAGTTTGCTTTGACCTTGGACACACATCCTTGACAATTTACAAATGAGCTAATTTGAGTCGAGCAATCATTTTTCAGTTCGTTTTACATTTGGGTATAAAGTACCTTAAAGCAATTGTACAATCTTCCTACAAATGCATCATCAAATTCATCCCAAAACTTGGAGGGCTTAATGCAGGAATCCACCCTTTATTATTTCTACAAAAAACATAGGTACATATTTCATACCAAGAGCTTGCCTTTGTCAAGATTGCGACAGTGGTCTCAGTTACGAACCAGAAAGGAAAGGGACCTGAGCTAACGTTGTTGGAAGGGAAATATTGAAATTATGGACTGTCAAATATGCAGCAATACCCGCAGCATAACCAGCAAAAGCAAAGCCACTTACCTGCAAAAAGATGAGAAAATCAGGACATTTATGTTTTTATAAGCAAAATATATTGCATAACAAACAGTATATACCTTTTTCAGGTACCAAAAGAAGTCCACTCTCTCCATCCCCATGTATGCAACACCAGCAGCGGAGCCGATAATTAACATGGATCCACCTGTGCCAGCGCAATATGCTACTAGCTGCCAGAACTCTGAATCTTGTGGAAATGAAGAGAGATCGTACATTCCCATTGTTGCAGCAACCAGTGGGACATTGTCAATGATTGCCGATACAACACCAATTGAACTTGCTATCAGTTCCACATTTGGTATGTGGGAGTCAAGGTAGTTTGCTAACTCTCGCAGAACACCTGCTGCCTCAAGGCTGTGAAGTAAAAACAGATGCTAAATCTCTCGATATCCCAGGTTTTAAGAGCTCCAAAAGGTTTAACATAAACCAAGATAATACGTATTGATTGAGACGTACCTGCTAACTGATAGGAGGATACCAAGGAAGAAAAGAGCTCCTTGAGTGTCGATTCTTGATAAAGCCTGTGGTACTTTCAGGCGCTGTCTCTCAGATTCACCATAGTGAATAGCGTCAGTGAGGATCCAAAGGACTCCCAGTCCAAACAGCATACCCAGATAAGGGGGTAAGCCAGTGAATGCTTTGAAAACTGGGACAAATAACAAAGCACCGATTCCAACGGAGAAAACAAGCTTGCCTCGAGGAGCCATCTGTTCTGATGCCAAAACATCCCCACTGCTCTGTCCTTTCCCATTAACTTCACTGGATGCACAAAACAGTTAAATATGGCTTTATTGTTTAAGAAACTTCAATCACCAACAATTTTTTAGAACATATTTGGTGACATTAAAATCTCTTGAGCCAGCACTAGTACCTAGTGAGGGACAGGAGAGCCAGAGGGACAGTCAGTGAAACTAGCGATGGAATTACCAAGTCCTGTGGCCAAAGTAAGAATACACTTTCATTTACATCAAAAAACTCAAAAAGGAAAGTTCTGCAGAAGCAACCTAGGAAGAACCAATTAGAGGTCATAGTGGAAGAACCTTCATTGTCTGCAATGTGGATATCTGACCGTGTATCCAGAGCATGGTTGTAGTAACATCACCAATCGGTGTCCATGCTCCACCAGCATTTGCAGCTATAACAACTACACCACCCAGAAGCCTGTCAAAAAGCAATATAATCAACATAAGCTTTACCCATGCTCTTTATAAGATCTCCATTTTTTTTCCTCTTAATGCACGCATCCAGTTGGCATCAGATATTTATAGTCTTTCTCATAAAATATAATGACTAAAGAAACAAGGTTTACAAGATCACCTCTCCTGTAATGAAAGAATCCATCAAATGCTTGACAATTTTACGAAGTGTATAGATGCAGCATATTAAGAGTTAAATGAATAATACTACAAAATAATAAACCATGATTTGTTTTATGCTCCTAGGAAATTATGAGACAACAAATTCAATATAATACTATCGCTAAGAATGGATAATATATTTTTATGGATAACTTCATCATAGGTTCAAAGTTTGAGCATATTTTTTCTTAACAGAAGCTGATCATAGAAGAACGAGTTTCAATGACCAGAATAAAGTTCCTGCAGGAAGTTCGTGAAGACCTCTCACAGTCAAATTTAACTCAATGCTTTTATTACATACTAGTTAAGCACTTGCTTTTATTACAAAGACAGATTTATACTCTGTGAAGTGGTCAAATTTAACTAAATGCTTTATAAGAATTAACTTGGAATGCTTCATAATACTCCCTCTGTCCCATTCATAATGTCCCACTTACCACTTTATTTTGTCCCACTCATCTTGTCCCATTCCCTTTTTGGCAAAAAAAAAAAAAATACACACAAAAACAAGTGGACCCCATGTGGGCCACACCACCTTAGACTCATTAATTTTGTCTCCTTAATCTTTGTGCCCAAAAGTAATGGGACATTATGAATGGGACGGAGGGAGTAATTAACTAGGACAAAAGGCTTGAGTATTCAGTATCTGCATAGGAAGGGATATTAGTGGGTATGAGGCACTTACTTCCGGTATTCTGAAGGCGGCACCAACTTCCTTAACAGTGAAATCATGACAATTGTGGATGTCAAGTTGTCAAGGACTGAGCTGAGGAAAAAGGTAACAAAACCCACCTGGGTTAATAATATCAATTAGTCAAACTCGATAGTATGGATAGCATGTACATTTGCAAGGCTTCTGTCCAAAGTATCAATCTACATTCCAACTTAGGAAATTAGTCGTCAGATGCTTCCAGAAATATAGTTTGAGAATTCCTGTAGGCTAACTTGCAAAAACATAATGCACCACTAACTACATGATGCATGCTCTTGTAATTTTATAACTGAGTATAATTAACTAATTGTTTTGACATTGATAACCCTAAGCCTTTGGTGTTTTGAAACAGCTATATTGTCAACACATGGATTTACTAAGCTTGCATCAACCCAGTGCAAGAGGTTAAAATAAAATCAGATCTCAGTTGTTGGCTCTAGTAGGCGTGTGAAACAAACTAATCAACAAAGGCTTATATACCAAATCATAAAATACTCATGATTATTTCCAGTTCAGATAGAGACAGTAATTTTCTTTTTTCTCTTACTGATGCTTAAGTTGGGTACGCGTATTTTCTTAATTGCAAACACTGAAGGAAAACAAAGATGTATTTTTGCATAATTAATATTTCATAAATTGAAAAAACTAAAATAAAGATAAGGATCACTACTTGATAAGAAGATGAGATTGTCTTCTAAAGGAATATATTGATAACATAAAAGGCTTTCAAGACTATTTACCACCCAAAGTAGAGCTCTTGGCTTGCGAGTGGTGATAATATCTGTGACCAGCTTGAACCCTTGATGAGCATCAACTATCTCTACGATGGTCATTGCACCAAGCAAGAAAAACACTATTTCACTGACTTCAGCAGATGCATGGGACAACTCTGAAACAGCTATATCAGTTGACGGTGCCTGCAAAAAAGCTTTTCATCTTGAAATTTTCTGTGTTTAGTGAGAAGGGAAGGCACACTTTTATCCTCATATCTTCGGAGATCCCAGAAACTCCCATATACATGATCTCTGAAACCCAGGCCCAGCCAATACACAATACAATTGGAATAGACTGACGAAGGTGGTAAGATAGGTTATAGGAGAAGGAAACTAGATGAAATTGAAAGGTCAGTGTCCCCGTCCATCAGACATCCCATAATAGATAAATGGCTTCAAGAATAGAGATGTAGAGAGACTAATAGAATATCAAGAGATATAAAACAGATTAATACATTCACAGTGATATGTATTACAGTGTCAGGTGAATGAAGCATACACCTTACCCCTATGCTCCTTACAACCCACAAGCTAACAGCCATCAAAAGTCCCACTCCACTTTTGTTGAAGGCAAGAGATTCCTCAAATATTATTCCAGCATACCCAATTCCAAACAACAACACCATTGCAAGATCCTGATCAACAACTAAGTTTCTGTTACAAAAATTTCCAAATAAATTTCAATATTATCTACAGGATGTCATGCAGATGGAGGCGAACCTGGTTTTCTGCAACCCAAGAATGATTTATTGCCAGAGCTCCAGTTCCAGCAGCTGCCACAACCGCAAGAGCTTTCACCAGATCTGTCTTTGGTTGGTAGCTGGCTTCAAATTCTTCAGAACTTGTATCATCAAGAGAACACAAAGGGTCACATGTTCCAGGTGGATTCAAGTCCTACATTGAAATAGTTCTACTTTTAAATAAAATCAACTTAAATAGAAAGGCGAAAAAACGGGATTTGATACTTCAAAATATTGTAGCATATGTTGAAAGAAATATCTGCAAAACCATGGAGACGCCATTATCCAAATTATATCACTGTTACAAGTACAACCTAGATAACTAGCAAGCCTAGTCAACGACATGGATTCCTTGAGACATAAGAGTGTGGAAGAAGCAGAGTAGTCTAAGTGCTACAAAGTACACGTATAGAGCCCTCCTCTTGGCTGGAAGACATCTCTCTCTTACAACCATGTGCAGGTGAAGGTTGTCAGGAAACCCACAGCTGAAGGAAGATGGTTTCCCGAAAGAAAGAACCGATTCCTGAAGGGACTTTAGATAGACATCCATGTAGGTTGGAGCATCCCTTTAATCTACTCATTCATCCAAGAGTGGTAGAGCCAATTATTTGAACAATTGTTCTGATTCACCTGCTCCGTTTCGCCCTATTTACTACCAGATCCATTCCACTAAGGATCCTGCCACCATGCCCCAAGGGAGTTTGTGCATGAAACCTGAAGCTTATAAAAAAATATTATAGGTCTTCTTCACATGGAGATTCAGAATCTGGATCACCCACTGATCCAGAAAAAGGCCCTAAACGATTACATCTGTTCCATTTTTCGTAGTAAGTTTAGGTGTAAATTGGTGGAGCAATTGAACAAAGACATATCTAATGACTAATAACTCTCATGGTTCACAACGGTATTCGAAGGTTTCGAAACATCTTTTCCCCGTAATCAAACTCACACTTATCAAATTCTAAATGTTCCATTTCTCCAAACCACTCACCAATTCCCTTATCAGTATTGTACTTAATATACCAAATCAGCGCCCATGTATGTATATAACAGAATTGAATACAAAACAGCGATGGAAACTGATAATTCTAGCATAATCTTCCTGGATCACCAAATTACTGGAAGTAACTGAAGAGATGAAAAAATTAGGACCTGAAACTGATTGTCTGCATTAGGTTGGCGGCTAGTCGACGAAGTAGAAGAGGATCCTTCTCGGGCCTTGTCTTCGGCCCGCGCAAGAAGAAGCCCATTCCTGCGCAGCAACAATCTGGAGCTAATTCCCTTACAAAACGAAGACTGCCGTAGAAGAGGCGGCGGCCGCGGAGGTTGTTTATTGAATTTGTGAGATGATGTACAAGAGAGCTGTACTTTAACAGGATGAGGAACAACACTAGACATTACTACTGTATCTGTAAACGGATTGGAAGTTGATGAAGCTGTGAGGGAGTGGAGTGGTTTAGAGAAAAAGTGAGAGTTGTTTCTGCTCGGTTTATCCCTTGAGAGAAGAGGGCATTTTCGGCGTAAAAGAAAAAAGAATTCGCAATAAACTGATAAGAGTATTTTATTGCTACTAATTTATTTGTAAGGCGCCAAAACTGAGGCCATAAATTTACGAGAGCCTCTAGATCTGACACGTGCCCACTCTTCCACTCGTTTACATATTCTCAATTTCTCTTCTGGATTTTGCCGCTCAAATTCACAAAGGAGAATTCCAGGTATCAATGGCGGCCGTCGCGGAGCAGATTTTCTTCCTCTCTCCGCTGCAACTCTACCTCTAACGCCGTTCCCGTTCCCAATTCTTCTCTACTATGCTCGAAGCTTCACGTAGAATACAACGGCTCTAATCGCGTGAGCGAATGCTCTTTCTGTATTCCCGCGCAAATTGGGGATACCATTGCATTGGGTACTGTCTCTTCTCTCTGTAAGAAATCTCGATTGGCCTTTTTTTCAGAGAGATTTTGCTTCGAATCAGCCAAGCTTCAGATCGTGTATGATTAATTTGGAGGTGTGGTGATTAGTTTTTCCTTGTTGTTCAGTGATTGAGAAACTGCGCAGAGAAATGTATGGCTTTGCTTCCGGTATTGCAAGGGGCAAAGGACTCCTCGAGCTCGAGGTATATAATTTGTCTATGACTATAACAGCTTCATCTCACTCTTCTGTGCATCCATAATTCCATATTTAGGTCTACAACTATACAAGTTTGTGTAAGTATGTTATTGATAGGTGTTTCATCCACACTACTCCTTGCAACAGAGGTCCACTGGTAAAAGTTTATGGTTAATACAGCATCTACTTCATCTCTCCAGGAGTCGATAGTACAACATTATTAGTATATGAATATGCTCTAGATATCCTATTTGGATGGTGAATAATCATGAAATGTAGTTAGTATGTACCCATTTGATGTAGATAAGACAGATGGCCTACTTTTTCAGGTTAATATAGTAAGATTTGATGCAAAAGGAGACTTCCAAATTGTGACTCAGTTTAGGTGGCATTACTTTACAACTGATAAAAGTTTTGATGAGTGTTGGATTAAGAAGTAAAATGTACCCTTGCTCGTGGTTTTTATGGACCGGGATGGTGTATATTTCTTAGGTTCAGTTGGTGAACAATGCCTTTACGCTATTGACATCTCAATCCCATCAATCAATCTTATGGATTATAATCTTCCTTCCACATATTTTGCTTTGATTATGTTTCTGTAATTGAATGCAATAAGTAGCTAGGCCTAGGAGCAGAGGAAGCACATTGCTACATTAGTTGTTCCAATTATATGTTCGTCTTCTTCTCTTTATCCTGCAGAATGTCGGGGTAGCCGTAGCTACTCCGTTGCCAACAGCAGCCTTGTCTGTCACTGTGTTGGTGGAGTTCTCACCGCAGTCTTCATCTTCCAATCTGCATCGGAGAGTAATTGTTTTGTGTATATTTCTGTTCTGTCCATTCTTGAATATGCTATTATGTGGATTGCCTAATTTATAATGTTTGAGAGTATTATAACTGAATCCGGGGGATGCTGTGAATCCTCTATTTTGTTCCCATAGCACACATTCTAAAAATATATAGCCTGTCTAAACCACACAAAAAAAGGAAAGTAAGAGAAGCCCTTCATTTCCCATAAAGTAGAGACCATGAATATACGAGTATATTATTCCCCCACCCCGAAAAACCAGTTTCCGATCCCTCCCCTCGTTCAATGCATGTTATGGCCACCACGGGAAACACGAAGACAGCCTCGGCCAAGGCCAAGGCCGTGGCGGCAGCACTGGTGGCGATGATCATCTGCTCGTCGCTGGTGGAGGCGGGGGCGCTGGGGATGTTCCCGGAGGTGGAGATAACGCTGGCGAACGACGGGCAGATCCCGGTGTGGTTCATGTGCCAGATGACGCACAAGGGGGACTCGCTGTACGAGCTGGCCCCGAACAGCACGTACCGGTTCAACTTCACGCACGTGGCCTTCCCGATGCGGTGGTGCTACCTGTACATCCACCCGGGGAGCCACGGGTTCTTCTGGGCCTACACGGTGAGGTCCCGGTGCACCAAGTGCTTCTGGAGCATCGACAGGCACCCGTCGCTCTACCGCAACGACATCGGCCGGTGGGAGAGGCAGAAGCTCTTCATGCCGCCTGCTTTCAACATCTCCGAGTTCTTACATAATGATACACAAGCTGCCTAATAGATATATGCACATCTCCCTCTGTTTATTCCATCCATCATATATTCAATTTTATTTTGTTTTGGTTGGTTTTTCAGCGGTTTTTTGTTTGTATGATATTTCTTGTTTGTGGGCTGATTAACTTTTAACTCAATACAATACTGGAAGCAGATCGTGTGATTTTTTCGAATGCAGGAACTTTGTCTATTTCTATTTCACATACATCAAACATAATGTTTGTGACATCAGTTTTACATGTATGGTGGCAAAAAGAAAGAATAATAAATATCCTTTGAAATTCTAATTACATTTACAGCCAACTTGGATGATCAAATCGATCGATTTGGGTTGGGCCGACTTTAGGTAAAAAGCCTTTTCAATATTGTTTTACTTTTTAGGAACACTTTATATGAACTTGAGCATTTTAGAATTCTCAGAAATTAACGCCTCTCTAAAAAAGAAAAAGTAGATGAGATCCTCTGTCCCCAGTTCTTCGTATACCACCGTGTACTATTATTAATTTGATTATATTTAATAAATTTTTTATAGAATTAAAATGTATTATTACATAATATATTATAATTAATATTTATAATAAAAAATTAGAATTTTAAAATATCATATACCATGATTTTGGAATAATCAACTAAAATAAGTATTTTTTTTTAACAAAAATATTCCAAAATCATGGTATAAGGTTTTTTTTTAATTTTAATTTTTTTAATTATAATTATTAATCATGATATATTATGTAATAATAAATTTTTATTCTACAAAGAAATTATTAAAAATAGTGAAATTACTAGTGGTACACGGTGGCACACAAAAAATTGGGGACATATTCAAGAATACGAGTGGGTGACTATGAGATAGTTCGAATAATGGATGAATTTATTTGGTTTTGACAAAGTTGTAGTGGTTTTCTCATAGTATAAGGTCTTAGTCATAATTCATTTTGACGTCAAAGAAAGAAAAACATAATTAGTTTTCTATCAAAACAGTGCAGATCATAAGATTGACTAACAAACTACACTTTCTCTAATGGTAACATATAGAAATGACGTTATTGTTTTATTACGATTAACATAATTAGTTTTCTATCAAAAGATTCAAAACAGTGCAGATCATAGGAATCCTGAATATAATTACCCAAAATTTGTACCAAAATAAAAAGTCGCGATAATAGGAAGCTCATAAGAGTAAATTTGTAACATACCAATAAGTTATATTCTGTTTAATTTTTAATTTATTTTTTAGTAGGGCGTAAATCGTAATGAAGTCATATATTAAGCTATATTTGTTTAAGTTAGCATTGTAAGTTCGTTGAACTAATCATAATGATTTCCTACCTAAACTTATCACGCTGAGGTTGAGCAAATAAAATCGTGACAAGAACACTTTGCCAGCCTTATCTACGTCCAAAAAATTGATTAGTAGCCACAATCGAATTAAAAAAATGCTTTTAGTTTCACTTTGATTTTTGTAACTATCTAATGATCAGTTTAGACCTTTTATTATGTAACTAGAATTTGTCGATTCGTGCGATGCACGATAATTATTATAAATAAATAAATAAAATTATGATTAAAATTAGATGCAAAAAATATATGAATATGAAATGTAGAATATAAAATAGGGGTAATATCGACTAAAATCACAAACTATTGAGATCATAGCAAAAATATCCTAGAATGTGATCTCATATAATGCAAGAGATGACATTTTATACTCAATAATTCAAATGCTAATGGTAATTATAACTATTAAATAATATTTATTTTTCATAAATAGTAAAATAATAGTATAATATTTTATGTTTATGTAACCAACAAATATAATATATGTTGAATATGTAATTTAAGATTTTACAATAATGCAAATATTTTTAAAATTTAATTATTATTATTAATTTTA
>JAYJMF010256067.1:0-14148 GCA_036873715.1 Salvia sclarea
CGGATTCCGAGCATCGGGACACGGGCATAAAAAAATTCAATACGTTATGTGTCGATTTGCAATTATGCTTAGGTTAGAATTATATCACCAAAATATCATATCATGAAACTTATAGCTATTAAATGATATCTTCACCAAATCCCGATATACAAATGGATAACGCATAGAATTTCAGTACGTTCATGTAAACCTATATAAAATTACGCATGAGCTTATAAGCTCTTTAAAGGAAATTATAAAGTACTAACAGTTTATAAGTTGTTGAAAAGTGTGGTAAAATAAAATTCTAAACAATTTTTATGATTTAGAATCTCTTGTTGCTCTTTTCTCAATTTCATGGAAGAGACATCTAAATCATATACTCTGTTGCCGTTTATCACTAATTTATTGATAGAGCTTCGACTTGGCTCAAACAAAGCTTTTGAAACATCTGATAAGATGTCTAAAATTATATTCTCTAAAGCTATGGATTAATGATTATTCACAAAAGGCTTCCTTTTACTATGTAACATCACTCAAAATACTTCATGTTTGTAGAACAAAGTATGTAATGCATTGTGAAGATACATCATATAGAGCAGTGCAGATGGAGTTAGCACAGTTATCTGGGGAAATTTACCGGTGGATCCAAGCTACCAACCAAAATGCCGAAATCAATGTCTTTGTCTTCGAACTTCTTGATGAAAGAATGGTTCTGCACGTGCAAGTTTCCTAGTTAAAGTGATGGCATTTTTATAAAGATCAGGTTTGGATATTACTATTAGCACAAACTTACCAGTAGTTCCAAAGCTGAAGATCTGTCTCTAGGATCTTTTTTTATGCTGCAAAATCGCCAGACACAATGAATAAGATGACGAAAAATAGTTAACTAGGAAACGAAAGCTTTTCTAACAAGATTCTAACTGAACTGAATAGAGGGGATGAAAATTTGGGTAGAAAGGCCATAGTTGAAAGCTGTGATTGAGTGAGTTCTTTAGTTATTTCTTTTTCTGCCCCTTAATATTTCCATCAAGCACGACATGTTTTATGCTGATTTTAAATCTAAATATACATAGTGCATTGAAGCTAATTCAGAAATGATCCGTTTCCTATCCTATCTACACAAATCTTAAAGATTTTCATGGTTATAATAAATGGTGCAAATCAACACGTGAATTTGGAACCCAAAGAAATATGTACATATGTGGGATTATATCATGTATACTTACCAGGCAGAAATAAAAGAACAGAACTCAGGAGAGAACTGATCTGGCGGGGCAGAAGGTGGTGGAGTTCCGACAATAGCCTGTAGAAGCTCATAAAAGCTCGGTCCACTTTGAGGATCTTCAGATTTGGCATAAGGAAAATGCCCAATAGCACACTCAAGAATAACCATGCCTAGACTCCAAATATCACTTTTATAATCATAGGTGCTTCCGCTGATCCTTTCAGGCTAAAGAAAGATTTCAGTAAGCAAAAAGCAGTTGGATCCATTAACTATAAATGTAGATAACTTATCATCATATGATGCTTAATGAGGTCAATCTATACTCACTGCCATGTAATTATATGTTCCAACAAATGTGTCCCTTTGTCCCATAGAGCTTGCCAGCATCGCACTAACACCAAAATCTGTAATTTTTACTTCCCCTTTGTGGTTTACAAGTAGATTCGAAGGCTTTATATCTCTATGAATAACATGTTTCTCATGATGCAAGTAAACTAAGCCCTGTAACACCTGAAGTAGAAATGCGTCACTTAAAATTGAAATAAGCACGAAGGTGTATAGTTTTAAGTAGAAGATTTGTACAGTGAGAAAACACGAACCTGTTTGCAAAGAACAGCAAGGTACGGCTCAAGGATTGTCTTGACTTGTCTGATTACATCAACCAATGAGCCACGATCCATGTATTCAAACACAATAGATATAGCTCCGTTGTGATAGAACGAATGATGGCAAACTACAACATTTGAACATTGGGATGCTTGATTTATTTTAAGCTCCTGAACTATTTGTTTGCGGATCTCCTCCTGTATAGTCATCTGAATAACCTGTGGAAACACCTTATTCAGTTAAATGCGAAAGACCAAAGACAAAGAAAAGAAGCAATTACCACGAAATTTGGCTAAATATATATTGATTAAAAGGGCAAAGTTAAGACTTTACAGAAGAGTGAACAGGAAAAGAAAATTACTAGTGCTCTTTTGTCCAACAATAAGGAGATATTTTGTTATTGATTAGTTCTAGTCTTCTAGATTGATTAGTTCTATAACTGAAATCCAATCTAGTTAAATTGAAGAAAATAGGTGATTCTCATTGTACCAAGAAAAAAAGTGATCCCCATTGTAATTGCACAAACTGCAAGGCTTCTATGCAGCAATCTGCAATGCTTTCTTCAACAGGTCTTTCCGAAATTTAAATAACATAATCAATTAGATATGCTCTCTTATATACGAGCATTGAAAGATTGAGCATGATAGCGTTCAAGAGATTTTGTATTATCACGAGGGGAGAAGTTAAAGGGAAGGGCTGGAGCCATCAGTCCTTGGTTATCCAGATATCTTGTTTGTAAATTATTGTGTACATACCTTCAATGCAAAGAACTTCCCATCCCATTTATGACGAACCAGTTGAACAACACCACCACTTCCCTTGCCTATGACTTTGATGGTCTCAAGGTCTTCTAGTGACAATTGAAGATCAAGCTCCTTCACCTCTGAAGACTAAATTGTTTTCCCAAAACATAAGAGAAAGAAAAATCAAAGTCAAGTTAGCTCCACTTTCATAAGATATATAATTTGGCTTGAACTTATATATACCAACAAGTGGAAGTACAGCAAGAAATTAGCAATGCTTTTCTGGCATCTGCAACCCTATACAAGTATACGAATTCCCCAAATATATGTAATTCTATCCTATTTCTAAGTTTTTCAGTTTAATTTTGAAGAAAGCAGTGATAAAGTTAAAATTCAACTATAAGTCTGCCACAAAAACTTTTATTGAGCTCATTAATCAACAGTGACAAGAGTTCAAGGAACGGCAAAATATTCATGCTTTTTCAGTAGAAATAAGAAAGGTTTTGCTTCTTCGAGGAGATAACAAAATGCAATACCACTTTGCCAACCATAATATGCAGTAATAATCAGTTGTTATGGAATAAAAGTCAGTGAACAGTAGATCTTCATGATACACATGCACTAGTATTTAGTAGAAAAGGGGTCAGATCTCAAGTTCAATAAAACAGATTTCTCACATAGGTTTATATTTTGCTAAGACCACTGGCAAATTTTAATTGTGCACTTTTATTGCAAGTAGGTCTTGAATTCAATGGAGTGGCACCTTCATTGTTGATTTCAAATTTCCAAATGTTCTATAATCAACATATTTTACCATTTTATACAAAACTCTATTTAAGCATGTAGTTCTTCGACTTACACACACACACACAAGCATATACAATAAAATAACTGAATCTTGGGTCCTAATAATATTGTTTGCTTGGATTAAGTATGTTATGCTCATATGGGTAATGGCTAAAACCGGGGATTATTAGTGTCATACATGTAAACTTTTCCTGGATTCTTTCCTAGGCTAAGATTTAGCAACCTCTAAAAAAACATCAGTGCCTAAAATGCAGCAAGAGAAATCAGTATCCCTAAAATACAGCAAAGCAAATGGAAATGAAGAGTCGAAGACAATGGCCTCATTACATATAGTGATTTGCTACTATTCTTGTAAAACCATAATAGCTTTGATTTCAACTTTCAAGTAACTAACTATCAGCGACAAACCAGAGAAGACATTTACCAGTTCCGTCCTTACAAATACATATCTTACGAAGTTTCATTTCCTTTTGTTTGAAATCAAGGCGCTTTACTTCAAGAACTCAGCAATTTTTCTAACAGGAACCGAACTTTAAAGATTTTTCATCTATTTTCTAATTTCACATCACAAAAGTTAACCCCAAATGCTCCGGTGCAACTTTTTCCGTTTCAGTTCCGAAAATGGCAGGAAATGAAACACAAGAAAATACTCACGCGGGGTTGATTCTCATCAGAAACCAATCGAAGCCCCTTATGATTCAACAGTAGATCGCCATCGTGGAAGGTCCCGCTCGCCGTCCTACATCACAAGAAGGAAGATAAACTCGATGAATCGAAACAGACATTGAAAATGGGAAATGTTGTGAATTGATAATAGCGATAGCGTACAAAAATGAAGAGATTGGGGAATTCTGAGCTGGGACAGAGAGCTTGAGTTCCTTGAGAGGTTTCTTCAACTTCATGATTCCGATTGAGTAGCAGAAAGTTAGGGCTAATGAGAGAAGTTGAAGAGAAATTCAAATGCGAATGAGCGCTCAGCTGCAATTTCCAACGGTACTCTATTGATATTGACTCAAAATGATACTCCAAACTCCAAAGGCAGCTGCTTTTTGTCTTCACTTTCACTATAAAACCACTATAGTAGTTGTTTAAACTGATCAAATAAATACACTATTGTATTTGAACATAATATATTCGCTACAAAACGGGAGAATTTTGCAAAACAGTAAAATTATGTGTATTTCGATAATACTTTCGCTTGAAAATATTCGCTTAGTTATTAGGTGGGTCCACTAATTTTTCTTTATCCTTTCAAAACCCATATATTATGAAGTGTCAATTACATAGCAAAATTCAGTTCTAATTTAGTCTTGAAATAATATGTAAAATTTACGGTCAAGTTAAACTGAATCTCATCTAAAATCAAATCTAGAGAGCTATGAAATATTTATTTTTATAATAAATTGTAACATGAATATTTCAATTGCACTAAAGACATAAAAAATAAAAAATAAAAATAATAATTAAAAACTAAAATAAATTTAAAATAAGATAGTAAAATTGGATAGAGGATTAAGCTTCCATCTTCCATCTCCCGCATGCACCATTCTTACCAATTCCATACAAAAAAAGAATGTGGACTCTTTTATTGGGCCCAATAACCCAAGCCCATCTTCTTCTCTATTTGCTTGCTCCTTTTGGTTCGTCCCTCTCTTTTTTTGGTGCACTAGGTTGGGAGTTCAGATCCATGATATATATGTGATAATTTCATAATTTAAGATTTTAAATTTATATCAGGATAATATATACTTTAGTTTTAGAGAATTTTAAGTTCTAAAAATTTCTCACATATCTTCCGTCTATTTATCCAATAAAAAATGTCATACAAATATAATAAAGAATCCCGTTTGCTAGGTTGAGTGGTTGCTCCTTTCCTTTTCTATTTCTTGGCTTCCTCTTTTAAGTCTCTTTAAGATGAGTTATTATTGCCTTGTTCCATCATTTGTGAGGTGTAAACATCGCATGGAATCTATACATATATAAAAATAAAAAAAAATCGTCAATTTATTTTTTTGGCAAAAGTGTATTTATTATTTTTATTTTTATTTTTTTCATCAAATAATTAATAATATTTTAAGCTATATAATGCCCAACCATTACTTTTTCTTATTTATTCTTCTTTCATATAGTGGACTAACTCAAGAGGAAGCAATAATTATGAAAAATTATTATCTCCTATACGCATGTATAGCAAAAAATTAGCACCTTCTTACTTTGATTAAGGAATTCCTACACGCATATATAGGGCTGTCGAGTGGTGTGGTTCCGGTTAACCACACCGTTTTTTCCGGTTAACCGGAACCATAAATGGCCAAAACTAGGAACCACAGACCGCACCATATTAAAGAGTGGTTAACCTGAACCACACCGTTTTTTAATGGTTCCGGTTCGGTTAACCTTTGTGGAACCGTTTTTCAATTTTTTTTTTAATTTTAATTTTAATGCAAAAAATATATTCTTAAAAATACTACAACAAAGCAGCTGCTGCCTGACCTGCTAGCTGCTATGCTATATATCAATCTGTCATATTAAAAAAAAAATAGGCTAAAAAATAATACTTGAAACAAAGAAACATCATTCATAAACATTGAAACATCAATCAAAACATCACCCATGATCCATCAAGGCAACAAGCCAGCAAGGCAACAACCATCATCAGTCATCACAAGTTAATTCTAAAACATAAAACATCAAAATAAATCCACAAATCCATGATCCATCAACCATCATCACAAGTTCATCAAAATAACAAATCAAAAAACAATTTAAAATCAAGCCTAAGATCTTGTCGATGGCTCGGTGGTGGTAGTAGTAGGCGCACTCGCCATTGCATGGCTCTCGTCTCCAACCATCCCAAAGGTCTTCAAAACTGTAAAATAAATATGTAAATGTTGATATCAATTCTAACTAAATTATTTTATTTATTAAAATAAAATATTAACTAATTTAAATGTAAATGCACTTGTTTTTGCTTACCCGATCCAAAAACGCTTTCTTCTTCTTCTTCGGCTCCCTCCTCTTCATCCGGGACGAAAAGAGTGCTCGATCTCAACCAATTTGATGAGAAAATCAAAGCCTCAACCATCTTTGGAGTTAAAGAACTCCTAAATTGGTCAAGAACCCGCCCCCTGTGCTAAATGCCGACTCAGAAGCTACAGTCGATATTGGAGTAGCCAATATATCTCTAGTCATCTCTGATAGAACAGGAAAGCGTGCACCGTGCTTCATCCACCATTGAAGAACTTCAAATGAATCAACTGAGTCATCATCATCTCCTTGGCCACCCTCGACAATATCATCCACGTATTGCTTCTCACCTAAGTAGATAGCCAACTCTGAAAGATCCTCAGGTTCTTGTGCAACATTGTTTCTTGCAATCTTTGAAAGAGAACTTCGAGCACGTCCGGATTTTGGGCGTTGGCGCTGTGTGGCAATAGACGGGGTTTGACTCTGTGATTGAGATGCAGCCGAGGAGGATTGTGGTGGAGTAAACAAGTTGGAATCTATAGCCATCTGACTCTTATACTCCTCGAACAACTCACTCATCGAACCTTTGACATATGAGACCAACTCGCTACCTCGCACAGGTCCATACACTTGACACAAGCACGTCTCCACATGTTTCAACTTTTGTCGAGGATCCAACACTGCAGCCATGTAGAGAAGTTTGTTCATTCTCGGATTTAGCTCGCTCTCCTCTAGCCAATATTTCCCAACCTTTTCCTTCATCCTCTTCGCCATTGCAGAAACTTCTCCATCGACACTCCTCTCAAGATCAGATATCAGCTCAAATATAGCACACATTTCTTTGAAAAATAAATGTGCAGTGACATAAGCCGTACCGGAGACGAGAAGGGTGAAGTCAAAAAAGATCTTCAAATACTCCATCATCTTCCTCACATTGATCCAATCTTGATCAAAAGGAGGGCCAAGGGGCTGATTCTTGTACTTGATCTTATTCAAGTCAGACACAAATTGACCACTTTGCATAGTCGAATAGCACCGGAATGCCGGTTCATATGGCTCAGCTGCCTCTAGCATCATATAGGTGGAATTCCACCTAGTTGGCACATCCAAACACAAGGACTTCCCGCAATCTTCGGTGACAAATGCTTTCACCGCCCTGTTGAAATTATCCATCCTCTTAGGTGAAGCTTTAACCCACTTCACAGCTTCCCTCACACGTCTGACTGACAAGCCTATCTCTTCTAGCCCATCCATCACTATCAAATTGGCGATGTGAGCCACGCAACGTAGATGAAGGTACTTTCCACCCAATACATTAGTGTTCCTACTGTCAAGGAAGTCACTAATGTATCTAACTGCACCGTCATTGGCACTCGCATTGTCTACAGTACAACAGAGTATCTTCTCGAGACCCCACTCCTTTAGAACTTGAACAACAACTTCACCAATATCGACGCCTTTATGACTGACAATCTTGCGGAAAGCTATGATCTTCTTGCGCAAAACCCAATCCTTTCCTATGAAATGCGCAGTAACACAAATAAAGTTTGTGTTATTAATTACAGTCCAGCAATCAGTGGTGATCGACACCCTACTCATCCCCTTCATCTTGAAAAACGACTTCAAAGCTATAGACTTATCAAGAAACAGCTTCACGCAATCTCCTCGTATGGTTTGTCTGCTTGGAATCATGAAATCTGGACAAACACGAGCAACAAACTTCTTGAACCCCTCCTTTTCCACAAATCTAAACGGAAGCTCATCTAGAATTATCATCTCGCATAAAGACAACCTACTAGCCTTTTGGTCAAATCTCCAACTGGTTAACGTCCCACTTCCTTCGCCTACACCAGGTAGAAAGTTCAATTTCTTTTTACCAGAATTTTCAGCTTGTCTCCTCTTGCAAACTTCAGTATGTTTGATCAAAGCACTCGTGCCATTTGTGCCTGAACTAGCTTGGATCTCGGTACGGCAAACCTTGCATATTCATTTCCTATGTTTAACCGGTGGATCCCCCGCTTCCCATTCAACCACATCATAATATGCCCAAGCTTTAGATCTCAACCTCGAGCCCTTTCGCTTCTTTCCCGTTACAGTACTCTGAGACTGAGACGGTATCGAGGTGGCTGATTCTAGTTCAGGTTCATCCTCACTTATATCTTCAATAATAACATTCTTAATCAATGGTGGAAGTTGGGTTTGGGCCATATTTGAGTCTTGAGTAGTAGGTTGCTCCATTTCACCTAAATATTTCAAAAGAATCAAAACCAAAGTTTAACAATAATTAACTCCACAAAATAGTGTAATACAATAAATCAAAAAAAAAAAATAGCAATTCCACACACACTCAAATCACTCATCAGCCATCACTCATAACCCTCAAGGCCTCAATTGTTCAAGATGCATAAATTAATCAAAGAAACAAAATTAATTCTAAAGAAGACAGGAGCAGCCGCTACTAGCATTAGCAACTAGTAAACAATGAAACAATTAAATAAGTATCAACTAGCAAGTAGCAAGCAATGAAACATCATCATCATTCTCATCATTAATCATTCTTCAATATATTAAGCATACGTAGAAATTAAAGAAGAGCAGCAAACGAGCAGCTGTATTAAACTATTAATAAATCTGAAATTCATCAAATTCAAGTATATATGATATATTGATATATCAAATATATATAAGTAGAGCAACATCAAATTCAAACGAGAAGACTAGAAGAGGAACAAAAATTGAGATTACCTGAAAACAGCGGTGCTCCGGCGAAGTGGCGTTGAGCAGCGAGCGTTGCCGGCGGTGGGCGACGAGTGAGCTGTGAGCAGCAGGCGCAAGTGAGCAGCGCTGCAGTGGTGCTCCGGCGAAGTGACGAGTGAGCAGCGGGCGTGGCGGCTTGGCGCAACTGAACAACGAGCAGAGCGCGAGTGTGTGCGTGTCTGATGGTGGGGTGTCTGAGTCCGACGGTGGGATGGCACCGGCGGGGAGACGTTAACAGAGAGACGGTGAGAGTCGCGTGGTGTAGGTAGAAGTAGAACGGTAGAAGTTTAGAACAGAAGAGAGATTGAAAAGTGAAAACTAGGGTTAGGGTATTTGGATTTTTTTAGCTTTTTTAGTTTATGGATAAAAATTAAATGCATATATTATGAATTATAAAATTAAAAAATATATTTATTTTTATTTTCGATTTTTCGGTTTTTAACCGAATGGTTTCGGGTAAACCGGAAACCGAATTATTCCCAAAAATCCTACCAAGAACCGCACCCTAACCATATAATGTGGTTCTGGTTCCCCGGAACCGCTGCGGTTCCGGTGTGGTTTCGGTTTTAACCGCGAACCACAAACCTTTTTAGACAGCCCTACGCATATATATTAGCCAAAAATTAATATCTCCTATACATGTATAAATTAGCACCTTCTTGCTTTGATTAAAGAATTCAAACAAATAATAACACTTTCTGATTTTATTTATAATAAATTTATATTTTTTGTATTATTTTAAGTATGATAAACTTATTATGAATTAATATTTTATTTTATAATATATAATAACACTTCCGAATTTACGTAAATAATAACTAGATTATCAATGGTTGTGTATTTCTGTTTTAGGAGAGTCAATATACATATAAAAAAATTGTATAGCATAACTCCTAATTAAATACTCCTTACTGCAAATATATAATCGAAAATGGCCTAAATTATGTTAATTGATATTGTTAATCAAACAACTAATAGTAATAGGAATAGTAATAGGTAATCTAAATTTTGGTTGTCACATCTTCTCTATTAAAGGATTTGGAGCTAACGCCCCCAATTCACTCTCCAATAGTCACGTCAGTTTTCTTTATATAAAATTTTATTTAATTTAATTTATTTTATTACATTATAAATCAATATTCATTTTTTCTTTTTTAGCTCCACCAAAATCCACACATAATTTTCAGCCCATTTTCTTAGCACATCTTATTTAATATCATATATCACTTTATTCTCGCAAATTACAGAAACCAAGTAATGTAACCTACACAAATAATTATTTTAATCACTTTACAATCCATTATTAATTATAGTCACATCGAATTACCTATGAGAAAATAAAAAGTCCTTTTATTTATCCAACCAGAATATTAATAAAATGGCTGAAATTAATATTATTCAATCATAATAAATTTATAAATCTTGTCACCCTTTGATCTTGTGGTCGTGCACTACTTGAGGATAAAAAGAAAATAAAAGAAAAATCAGACCACAAGGTAGAATGCTTAAATAATAAAATTTCTTCTTTGGAACAATTGCGATAAGATCTAAAAAATCCCCGGCAACGGCGCCAAAAATTGCGATATTGTTATCCGTTTCTACAGAGGATTGACTCTTCCAACAAAGAAGGATCTTGATTTTGCCTCGACCAACGGGTTCTTGAATGGAAGCGTCACTGCTGCTTTAGCTGTGATAGAGAGGATGGCGGAAACAAGCTATGAGTGGAGCACGAGCCGGAAGTTGACAAAGAAGAAGAGCATGATGGCTCAAACCGATGCATATGATGATCTTATGGCTAAGTTTGCAAAGCTACAAACCGAGAATGAGAAGTTGAAAAAGGGAAAATTCAGTGTCAATGCACTTGAGGAGGAATCCAATGATCAATTGGTCGAGGAGGTCAACTACCTTCAAGGAAATTATCGCCAAGACCAAGGATTTGGGAAGAATCAAGCGTACAATCCCAACAACCGGCACCATCCCAATCTCTCATATGCCAACCCCAACAACTTCCTCAAGCCACCACCCGGATTTGCCGTACAAAATGGGGCTATTGTGGAGCAACCAAAAGCATCTCTCGAGGACATCATCGCAAATTTGGCCACCAATGTCAATAACTTCGTGTCCAAAACGGAAACCAAATTCCATACCTTGGAAGAGACGATGATCATGATGCAAAAAACAAATGAAGATGGTGGAGCTTCAAGTGGGCCAAATCTCCAATAGCTTAGCTAGGATGCATAAACCGGGAGCTTTTCCGAGCAACACTGAGCCGAATCCCAAGGGGCATCAAAACTGCAGTGCTATCAACCTAAGGAGTGACACACAGTATACCAACCACGGCCCAGATCCCAAAGCAGCTGATGAAGAGCACGAAGACGAAGCAGGTACAAAAATCGAGGCAAATCGGATCCCTGTCGGTTAGGCTATCGACCGACAACCCTCTTCAGAACGTACAGGAGCCCCTGTCGGTCAGCCTATCGACCGACAACCCCCTGTTTCAGGCCAACATCTCGATTCGCATGCCCTGCACCTGCAGCCCCGTTCCCACAGCATCTTGTCAAGCCGAAATATGACGATTAATTCTTAACGACACTCATGCTTGTCTAGGATCACAACATATCCAAAACTTATAAAACTTTCCACAACATACTTAAACATATTCTTGAGCATACTTGGCTCATCATAACTCACATAACATTAAACATGCTCTTAAACGATCGACTTCGATGAAAGCTCGGTTTTGGGAAAAAGCACCTACACATAAATTCTCTTACTGAGCTCTTACATCATACTCATACTGTTAATGCATAATACGCAAAAACATTCTGACTTGTGAAAATCATACTCTCGATTTTCATGCTTTGGCTTCAAGAACGACGACTAACTCTTTTTCTTTTCTTGTAAAACTTGTCGGAAAAATCCGAATATATTATATAGCTCATTAATCATACTTACGATCTCAAATATGAAATCATACTTTGAAAATAAAAATCGAGCGACGAGGCTCGAGCATGAATAGTGGACGGTCACTATTGGAAATTCACATACGACGACGGAAAAATCCTTTAAATTTACAACATGCATTAAACATACCTAACAACACAATTACGCAATCGAAAATATCAAATAAAATCCGGAACATCTCGATCCGGGGGCTTTAAAAATCTTACCTCTCTTCCCCTTTTTCACACATGCTCGAAAAATTCTCGATTAAATCTATCATGCTCGTATATATCCTAGATACATACATCTCTAATCAAAACATCCAAGAAAAATCGAAATCATATCAAAAATCTAACTTGAACATCTTGACAGAAAACTAACATGCTTGAAAAATTCTAAATTAAATATATCATGCTCTCATGAAACATATGAACAATATTAAATCGCGACAATTTTGCGTTCGGGTTCGACTCGGCGAAGAACGAAAGAGGGCAGCCCCTACTTCACTTTCTTCGTGCTTCAAAATGAAAATAAAACCATACAATCGTAGCTAGGATCGAGATTTACCCTTTGGTTGGATTGGATTTCGAAGAAGGCGAAGAAACGAAGAAGAATCGAGGCCAAACGTCGAAAAACGGAGGAAAAACTCCTCCTTCTCTTTCTCTTGCCAAACCCACGACCAAACAAACTCCAAATGAGGTGTTTGTGGCTGAAAATTAGCTTAAGTAAATATCTCCTCATGTGGCCACAATCGTGCCACGTGTCATCGTCTCGATCCGTGCGTCGATCGGATAAGTAAGCTTCTGTTTCTTCGTCTTTTCTCGACTTTCTCGCGATGAGCATAAATATCACCAAGTGTTGGGATTACTTGGTCACTATGTATCGAGGCACACACTCTCGTTTATCCATAATCGGGTTTACCGATCCGGTTTCATGCAAATCGAGGAAACATTTGTTTCTCGACTTTCACATAAATACATAATTAAACCTCTCTTTAATATGAAATTCGTGTTATTAGACTTCTCAATTATTAGTTCATTAATCATGTTATCAAAATAGGGGTTATCCGAATTTTGGCACGTAAATCGAAAAATGGTAACTTTCTCGACTTCTGGGTTACTATTCACTCGTCATCAAAAAATATAAAATCTCGCGTAACGACTCGTCTCGAAAAACTAAAGCTTTTCCGAAAATTCATTGCGGACTGAAAAACGACTTCATGTCACATCATGAATAGTGAATAACCGGGAAAGGTACTATTCACTGAAAATCGAAAAATCTCGTATGGCTTCGCCTCGAGATAAAAGCAAATGAAATCGATCGCACTGCGTCTATCTCGATTCTCAGATTCCAAATCCGGGCATCTGACTATAACCCGTATTTGCTCTCAAAGCCGGATCAAAACAGACACCGGTTCTTGGTAACATCAGGGATTTCGGTCTCCGATTTTGCTGAAACTTGAAGCAAGCTCTCAAATAAAATTTCTTATCCAAAAATTTTATTCTCGAGATTTCTGAACAACTTGAGAAACACATAAAAATACCCGGGTGTTACACACTTTCGATTGCTAAGCGGCTCAAGCTCGACATAAAGCCCACCACGATCTCACTACTCATGGCGGATCGTTCGGTGAAATACCCTCAAGGGATCGTGGACACACGTATTGGTTCGAGTTGAGAAGTTCGTCTTTCCGATGGATTTTGTGATTACACTATTTCCTAACACAGAAATATGGTAGTAAATAGGTAAGTCGAATATCGTATCCACAGGAATTGTACCGTGAAAATACAGAGGCTAACAACCATAGATACATCATCATTATTCAGGCAACAAATTATCAATTGGGATCAAATTAGAATTCAGAGTCAAAATTAACTGAAAATAAAAATATGAAATAAACAAATATGTAGAGAAGATTGATCCTAGAGACGTATTAACCTAACCAAATTATGCAATTGACTTGTTAACCTGTTAACCACTTTAATTCAGCCTAGATGAAAGATCACTCAATTAACCATCTACTCCAGTTACGGTAGTCTACGGTCGTTGATTACTAAACTCCCTATTACCCGTAAGTATCAAGGTAAGAATTAGCAACTCCCAAAAGTTCACTAAGAA
>JAYJMF010256616.1:0-14138 GCA_036873715.1 Salvia sclarea
CCACCATCAAACCAGTGACAAATCGAGGAATCAAGCACCCCACTCCCTTGGGTTCGACCCGAAGCTTACCACTAGCGAAATCTAGTGTAGAAGTCTCGGAATTACAAATATTATCTTGGCGGAAAGTGTTGCTCAAGCAACGACAAACATCCCGAGTGGCGCACCCCGCCAACATCAAACTCCCTTAATCGATTATGAGATAAAACCGGTTAGTCTAAATCCCACAACTAAACATGCAAGACTAGTGATCAATTAACCTAGCATGGATTAAGCACAAAGGGGTTGAATCATAGGTTTGGAAGACAAAAGATTTAATAAGACAGCTTGTATAGAATTAATTAGTTCATGCACACCCTGGGATCATGAGAGGTTTAGCCGCTCATGATGCTAGGAACAAATGTAATTAAATAAATAAAAGATATAATTAAAAGATAAGGGAAAGAAGAAACTCTTGATGATGAACGAAGAACGCTTGTATAAACTTGAACTTGAATCCAATGTCGACAGTTGCTCCAAAGCGATAACAGACGGAATTTAAATTGCTAAACCTAAAACTTGAAAATAAATAATGATAGGAAAGATGGAATATATTATTTGTCTCATACAAGGGCTGAAATAAGGTCTATTTATAGCTGAGAATTCGTGCATAGCAATCCCCGTTGAAGAAGGAAACCAATTGGGCTCGAAAAAGGTAATTTGACCACTTTTAGGACACTTTCGCCAGCTCCCTGTCGGTCGACAGGTGGCCCGATAGGGGGGTCGATTTCGGGCCTATTTGGAGTGAAAAACTCACCCAGACTGTCGGTCTTCCTGTCAGTCGACAGGCAGCTCGACAGGCAAATCGGCAGTTGCGCGACGTTTTTGTTTTGGCTCGTTCTCCCTCTTCCGGACTCCAAATCACACACGGTTTTCGCCTACGGACTCCTATCATGATGTAATTCAAGAAGATGCATTCAGAGCACCTCAAAGGATTCACTATATTTCTGCCATTAGTCAACTTCGGTCTTTTGGTCTTCACTCGCGTCTTCGGGTGTTCGTTTTCATACCAATGAACCTACAAAACACCGAAAACAACCCAAGCGTAGCATAGCTCGAATAAAACATAAAACTTTACTAAAACGAGCTAAAAACTACTAAACCAAGGATCAAACATATCAAACAAGGGATGCAAAACATACCAAAATAGGTACTTATCACCAGCCGTTTCATATTGGATTCCTAAGTTACTCGTGGAATTCCATTCCACGCTAATAGGGGGCACTCTGGTGCTTTTCACACATATCGCCGACTCACTGCTAATGTGTATTGACCGGGAATGATGCGCCATGTCACCTAGTTGTGGCTAGGTGTGAGGTCTGCCAACGAAACAAATCATAGACCAAGTCGCCAACGGGGTTGCTTAATCCATTGTCCATTCCTTCGCGATTTGGGAAGATATCAGCCTGGATTTCATCACGGGCTTACCTCGCTCTGGAGGCGTTGATTGTGCTCTGGTGGTGGTGGATCGATTCTCAAAGTATGGCCATTTTCTAGCCTTGCGCCATCCGTTCACAGCTCGAAGTGTGGCAGAGGTTTTTATAAAGGAAGTTGTGCTCCTTCACAGAATCCCGCGTTCGATTGTGTCAGATAGGGATCCAATTTTCCTGAGTTCTTTTTGGCAAGAGTTATTTAAAAAGTCCGGCACTACATTACGCATGAGTTCTGCTTATCATCCCGAAACGGATGGCCAAACGAAGGTTTTAAATCGTTATCTGGAGACTTATCTCTGTTGCTTCTCTTCCAAGAGGCCGAAATTCTGGAGCAAGTGGTTGTCGTGGGCCGAATTCTGTTATAATACGGGGTTCCACACTGCTGCTGGTTTGACCCCCTTCGAAACGGTCTATGGTAGGCCACCCCCTCGTCTGATTAGCTTCTTACCGGGCGAAGTTCGGGTCCACGTTTTAGCTGAGTCACTCCGAACTCGAGATGAGGTTTTGGCCCACCTTCGGTTTCATTTGGAGCGCGCCCAGCAAAGTATGGTAAGGGAGGCTAACAAGCACCACCGCGATATGGAATTTGCCGTTGGAGATATGGTCTATCTTAAATTCCGGCCCTACAACCAATCTACTCTATTTGCACCTCGTAACTGCAAGTTAGCACCTCGCTACTTCGGGCCTTTCAAGATCGAGGCGCGGGTCGGTGCGGTGGCCTATCGGCTGAAGTTTCCCCCCCCCCCTCCACTTCTAAAGTGCACCCAGTTTTTCATGTTTCGTAGTTAAAACGGGCAGTAGGTTCTGTGCCGGCTACACCTACCTTGCCCGACAACTTGCTCTCGGTGGACCCTCATTATGAACCTGCCTCGGTATTGCAACACAGGGTGGTACGTCGAGATGGTCAAGATGTTGAGCAAGTGCTGCTACAGCGGCGTTGTTTGGTTGTTGAAGAAGCGACTTGGTTAGATGTCGGATGTACGCGGACAATTTCCTCACTTTAGCCTTGAGGACAAGGCTGTTTCGACAGAGAAGGCAATTGTTAGCAATGTTGGGGGCGCGACTACGCCCTGGAGAGTTTTCACGCGTGGAACGCGTAAAGTAGTGAATTATTAGTGTGGTTTAATAGTTTTTGAGTTCCTATTTATTTAGCTATCTTTATTAAGTGATTCTGTTAGTTTAATAAGCTTTGGTCATGAGTGTTGCATGGGCTGCATCCCTGCATGGGCCTTGAGTATTTAAATAGGTTTTTCTGATCTAGGGTTGGCATCCAGAAAATATTCACGTTTGTGGATAGCAGATTGTTGTAGGCCTCGGTTTAAGGAGCGTTCCTGAGTTATATATATATTTCTTCTCCTACAATCACCTTCACTCTATCAATGTTAGTTGAATATTGTTGACTTTTTGGTAAAGTGAGGTTTCATAAATGGAGTCTGCACACTTTTGAGGGACGGACAGAAAAGGAAAAACTCGCACACTTCGGGGACTGAGGGATTAGTATATTATTCCACTCTTTGAGTTTACGTCAACCATTAATCTAGGTATATAAGCTCACTTTTTTTGTCTTTTTACTTTGTTTTATATGAGGCCTATGTCTAAAGTTTCTATGAGACAAACTTCACATTAAACAATTATTTATTGAATATTAAAGAATAATTGAAGTCATTTAACCAAAAAAGAAATTGGTTTTAATTTGTCAATAACTAATTAACTTATAGATTCTATTAATTAACTTTAGACATAAACCTTTGTCTGAGAAAAAACTTTAGAGAGTAATAAAATTATGTATATTTTTCAAATCATTGTTGTGGTTTTGTAAGCTAGCTATATATAATTAAGATTGTAAATGATTTTTGAAAAGTAATATTCTGTACCAGCAACATCATATCATAATTATTAAATAATTCGTGTATACTTAATCTTTTAGATTATTTATGTGTGGCGGTGTAGGTTTTGAATCATCTTTAATTGAACTGAAGTCGATGATTTTGTGGATGTATGTGAAATGGAATTTAGAGAAGAGAAAATTATTGGCATTTATCTTCTCAAGTGAGTTTGTTAATAAAATAATAATTTGGTCGGATAATATTTATAATAATGCCAGGTTTTGAATTCATTTTATATATAGTGAACATAATAATATTATTCCCTCCGTCCCGGCCCAATTGGCACATCACTTTATGCACACATATTAAGGAAAAGTTTATTAAGGACCTTAATGGTGTTGAATTCACACCTTTTGAGACTAATTAAGCCTAGAATAGAGTGCCTTTTGTACTTTTGGGAATAAAGAAATACTTTTTGTGCTTTTAGGCTTGATTAAGTTGACTAATTTATGCCATATATGGCATGTGCCAATCGGAGTGGGACACCCCAATTTAGAAAGTGTGCTAATTGGGCTGGGACGGAGGGAGTATTATTTAGAAAAAAATAATAGAAAATTATTTATAAATATAAAATTAAATGAGGGGTGTAATGATAAGATATATGGTGGGATTATGTCTATAAATAGAAAGTGTGGATCTAGGTAAACTTTTTGGACACCCCGAAAAAGGAAATTCGAGCAAAACTTTTCGTGTACGGATGAATTATGTAGCATCATGATGTGTCTCATGTACAATCGATGAAGCGTTCCATTTAAAATGCGTTCAACAAACTTCTTTATAGTTGGATCCTAATCGGCGGTAATCAATCTTGGCTTCTTCTCCATCCATGCAGTTAGCAAATTTTTGAAGAATCCACTAATATGATTCTTCATCCTCGTGTGATAAGGTAACACACATAATTATCTTTTCCTGTAAAAGGCACAAAAATCATATTAATAAAAGTGGAACATAATTACTATAAGGCATTTAACACATGTCTAAGCTAATAAAATTTACAAACTTCTTAATTGAAGTTGGATCAATCCAAAATAATCTTACGAGAATAAACACAGTAATCAAACTAACTTCACCAAATATATTAATTAAACTTCTTAACTGAAGTTGGATCAATCCAAAATAATCTTATTAGAATCAACACAGTAATCAAACCAAGCTAAAATCACTACAAATCTATTTTTTTATTGTGCAAGTTATTCATCACAGGAGTTTTTTTTCTCATAGTCAACAATGGTGCAACCCCACCTTATTATATCTATCAACCAACTTCTTAAGCAAACGAAAAGACTTGATTCGACCAACTTTAGCTACATCATAGCTAAATACGATCCTCTTATGCCCATTATCAAAATTCCGATTGAAACGCTAAATGCTTGTAATTTTTTAAAACGAACGAGCGATTATGATCCTCAACAAACTATGTCACAACATATCCATGATCATCGAGAAGACGGGCGAGGACACGAGCCTTACATCCTATTCTAATTGTCATCCTACATATTCACCCTACACAAATTAAATTTTCCCTTCAAACATTTAATGGGACAAAGATGTACCCTAAAATACTTGGAAAGAACATATACTCCCTCCCATTTTTTTAATATGTCGTTTTAGGCTCCTGCACATATATTAATAAACATTATTTTTACCAAAACTAACCTTCATTAAATGATGGCTAATCTTTATTGAGATTATTATTATCAGTTCAAAACATGAACAAGAAATTCGAAACGCACCACCAGAGCTAATAAACTAATCTAATTAATGAGGGTAACTTTGGCAATACATTCCACAACGTCAAATAAAATAGTAGTAAACGAAAATGCTAAAACGACATTAATTAATTATAAATCGGAGGGAGTAATATATAGGCAATTTTTTTAAGTAACACAGCTCTTTCACAATGGTCGATTATTTATCAATTTACTTTCCATTGACGCTGCATTAATTAATCATGTTTGTTAGTTTTTAGGGAATAATTATTAGTTCGTTGGTCTATTCCCACAGTTAATTTAGAAAAACAGTCATCAATTTATATATAGGATGTAGGTACGTCATCCAATACAAATTAAAAGAAGAAGAAAAAAAAAGGAAGCAAAGTGTCCACTGGTGTTTGGTTAATAATATATAAAACTAATCTTAGAACTCGTCAACATTTCTTTTTAATTTTGATATATTAACAAACTATCATTTTCATTTTAATATTTTGGTTTGTTTCTAAATGATGACTGTCACTTTCCGTTCGTCTTCATTTTTTTTTATCAGTAGTGGGAGACTTTACATCCTCCTAAAATGGACAGTGATACCACCAATGTATATTTAGTAACAGATTAATGGATAACTATGAAATAAGAAATGTGACGTCACCCCAATATTGATTAAAGAAATAAGATGCAATTAATTTATCTTTCATTCAAACTTATGTAGGATGAAATGAACCAATCCGACATTTATATTGACTTTACACAATAGGACATTTATTCACTTAATAATTGAGTATCTGTAGAATTTATTGAGTCAGTCAGTTCAGATCTTCAAGATTCTGTATACAGAACAATTATACTATGAATAAAATACTGTTTTTTTTTAAGATATTATGAATAAAACACTATACCTCACAGAAAGTAATACTTCGTCCCTCCAATTTCACCTCTTTCCATTATGATTATTAAGAAAGTTGTGATTTTTCTGCTTAAAATGGTAGAATTCACTAGGCCTGAAGCCTAAGAAACATTATTCTTTTTTGGATACTAAATAAGTTAAATGCGATAATCCAAAAGAAAAAATAACTATGTCAAATAAGACCGAGGATATATTTTTAAAATAATTATAGTTTGAATATAAATTATTAATTTTATGACAAAATAGTTACTTAATTATATTCAAAGACACGAACTATTCAAAAACTAACAAAATTCATGGAATATGATTTTTGGCTACGGAGAGATGTGTGTATTCGCACAATTAATTTTCATAAAATATGAGGCTTGAATGATGTTTCAGAAAAATAAAAATTTGAGTAACGTTGTTTTCTGAGGAAGAAAAGCTAAGTCACGGTCTTCTTCTTTAGAAGAGGAAAAGGGTTAAATAAAATTTTAAACCCTTAGTATTGTTATATCTCAATAATTCACAAATGTAATAAAAGATGTCACAATATAACACAGACGAGGATCCAAATTCGTGATATGCAAGATAATATCTCCATCCGAAATTAAAACTACAAAAGTCAATATCTTCCAAACACAAGAAACTATGAAGAAGATACCAAAAAATAAAAATAAAGAAGATACCAATTGATCAAAGGAAACTTTCAATCGGCTTCCCACCTACAACAACAGCAACAAAAAAACATAAAAAAAAAAAAAATAACATGAAGAATTCAGCTGCAATAAGATAAAGAATTCAAAACCGGCCCAACTTATAAAAATAAATAAAATAAATCATATTTCACCAACCCTCAATGAGTGGAATCACCAAACTCTACCACTCATATGCATGCCCCCTTTTCCACCACCCCCACTTTCCCACTCTCCATTTATACCCCCACCCTTCCCCCTCTCTCCCTATCACTCTCTCCAACACAAAAAAAAATAAAATAAAAAAAAAATCTCAGGTTCGAGTCCACCGTGACACAGTTTTTACAAAGAAAACAGGATGCCTGAGTTTACAAAGTCGAAGCTCCACATTGCGATGTACCCATGGGTAGCCATAGGCCACATCACCCCCTTCATCCACCTCGCCAACGAGCTCGCCGCCCGCGGCCACTCCGTCTCGATCCTCCTCCCTGAAAAAGCCCTCATCCAGCTCGGCCACCACCGCCTCCACCCGGACCTCATCGCCTTCCACGTAGTCACCATCCCGCACGTCCCGGGCCTCCCCGACGGCGCCCAGACGGCCTCCGACATCGACATCACCGAGAAGGACCCCCTCGCCATCGCCTTCGACGCGACGGCCCCGGAGGTCGAGTCCCTCCTCCGCCGCCTCCGCCCCGACGTCGTCTTCTACGACTTCGCCGACTGGGTCCCCGCCATCGCCCGCCGCCTCGGCTGCCGCTCCGTCTGCCACAACGTCATCTGCGCCTCCTGCATGGCCATCGGGATCGTCCCGGCCCGGAAAATCCCAGCCGACCGCCCGATGACGCAGGAGGAGCTGGAGCACCCGCCGGAGGGGTACCCCTCCGGCACGGTCGTGCTCCGGGGCCAGGAGGCGCTGTCGCTGTCCTTCATCGCGATGGACTACGGCGCCTCCCGGTTCGACACCCGCATCGTCGCCGCGATGAGCGGCTGCGACGCGATAGGTATCCGCACGTGCAGGGAGTTAGAGGGCCCCATGTGCGAGTACCTATCAAAACAATATAACAAACCGGTTTTACTAACCGGTCCGGTTCTCCCGGCGCCGGGGGAAAACCGGCTCGAGAACAAATGGGAAAAGTGGCTCAATAAGTTCGAGGGCAAATCGGTAATTTACTGCGCCTTTGGGAGCCAAATGATTTTAAATAAGAAGCAATTCCATGAGCTGGTCCTAGGGTTTGAAATGACTAAAATGCCCTTTTTCGTGGCGGTGTCGAAGCCCCACGGGGCGGAGACGATGGAGGAGGCGTTGCCGGAGGGGTTTCTCGAGCGGGTCGGGGGTCGGGGGGTGGTGCACGGTGGGTGGGTGCAACAAACCGAGATACTGAGCCACAAGAGCGTGGGGTGCTTCGTTAGCCACTGCGGGTTCGGGTCGATGTGGGAGGCGCTGCTGAGCGAGAGCCAGATCGTGCTCGTGCCGCGGCTGGCGGATCAGATACTGAACACGCGGCTGCTGGCGGAGGAGCTGAAGGTGGCGGTGGAGGTGGCGCGTGGGGATATGGGGTGGTTCTCCAAGGAGGATCTCTGCGCGGCGGTGACGGCGGTGATGGAGGAAGGGAGTGAGGTGGGGAAGGTGGTCAGGAGGAATCATATCAAGTGGAGGGAGACTTTCTCTGCACAAGGGTTTATGGAGAATTATATTGATGGATTCATACAACAATTGTACCAACTTTGATTACTTGTTACTCCCTCAGCTCCGTCCCATTCTTCTTGTCTCGTTTTTCTTATTGGGCCGTCCCATTCTTCTTGTCCCATTTCCTTTTTCGGCAAAAAATTACACACAAAAAGTATGTGGACCCTGTGTGTACTATACTCTCTCACACTCATCAACTCCATTTTCTTAATCTCTGTGCCCAAAAGAAAGGGGACGAGAAGAATGAGACAGAGGGAGTATTATATACCTTTTTACCATAAGATTTGTTATTGATTGCTAGCTCATATGTGTATGTGTAATTAAGATGTATCAATGTGTGTTTGTCAAACAATATTGTACCAACACCTTTAGGTTAAGTAATTTCATCTTTGATGCATAATGTAATGTGATGGTTATGAAATGGAAAGAAGTAAGGTAGTTTCCTATTGGTGGAAGTTATTAGTTGCGCATTTACTACATTTGCATTTACGTATGTTTTTTTTTAGAATTATTATTACAAGTGATACATGCATATATAATATCATAATAAATTAAAGCTAGCTCAAGCGGCTAAGCTGATGAACTCAATGACTCTTCTTTGTGCAGTTGTTTTCCCACTTTTGTGTGGGTAGTTGTCCACTCTTATGTATTTTGTTGTCCCGCCTGTGTGCAAAATAGTTGTCCCGTCTTTATATGGTGTAGTGATCCCGCCTGCATGCGAGTTGAGCTTTACATTTGCATTTACGTATGTTGATTCATTTATAACATGAAATATGATATGCATTTAATTTCGTGCAGAAAAAAATGAAGGTACGACCTTCACGTTATAAGTGAGAGGTCAAGGATTCAAATCTCTGTTCCACCTTCCCCGGTTAAAAAAAAATGATGACATGACACGTTTCACGGGTAAGTCGATCTATTAACTTTCTGTTTCATGTCTGGTGTTTCACTTTCAATTGTTTTACTTTATTTCATTTTTTTTATTATTATACTTTTATATGCTTTACTTTCATTTTGCAATCATTATATAACATTATTCAACCAATTAAAGTATATAACAGTGGATCCTATAGCTATGCTAAACTTGTCAAAGAAGACTGGGAATATATTTATTTCAGATAAGAGAAATAATATGTGGAATATAATACCGTTACAAACATTTGAAAGAAGATTTGTGATGTGTACGGGGATTACTATACTAAAATGAATTTCGATTATACGTTATTAATTTGTAAGAAAATGATGAATTATGGTTCTTTTATATGTAAAATAGATTATTCTATTCACACAAGATAATACGTTGTTAATTTCAATGTTTGTATAATGTCTACATTTTCATGTAAAATTTTTGTTTACATTTTAATTAATATTTACTTTTGGTTAAATCTAGGTATAGTGTCTGGAAAATATATTGGTCAGTTTTTCTTATTGAGTCGTTCCAACAATATTATTTATTTGTTTTAATAAATTTTTATTACTTACATAATTTTAAATAATTCTATATTTTTATCTATCACTTTATATTTATTTTCATTTTTATTTAATTTTTGTGACCAAATCAAATAGGTCAATATAAGAATTGAATTTGATTGGACCGATAATTTTTTCCCTTTAATTGTCGCAAAGTCTAACTATGTGCCGCCAACTACTTAAATATCACACATGAATGGGTATATTTCAAGAACCATCGGTCAATGGGAACTTAAATGCAACGTGCAAAGAGTTTCATATGTGTCAACCGATCAAATAATTAATTAAAACATAATGTATTAATGTTTACAATTAAGTGTAATTCAGTTGTTAAAGACACTTTCCTTTTAATTAATAGGTTGAGATATTAAGTTATTTTTAGTGCATGATTATGGTGACTTGAAATATAGAAAAATCATATGTTATTTTTTAGTATAAGTAATCACCACAAAGAAAACAAACATTTTTACGACAAACATATCGGGTTCGAATCCACCGTGAGCAAAAGGTATGCAACTGATATATCATATTTCTGTTAACTTACTGCCCAATCAGATTGCTAGTTTGATGTATGGTCCGATTTGTAAACATTTATCCAAACATGTTGGGCCTCTCGATTAGAAAGTCACTAAATTAATTAAGTTTTGGACTTATACTTAAATAAATACTAAAATGTAAACTATAAATTAATTTAGGTTATAAGCTACCAGCCGGATAGATAACTGGCCTCTAAAACGTAAGTCGTAAATTAAATTGTAATTTCTTTTTAAATATTTCACTATCTACGTCGACATTATCTATCGGGCATCACACGTGGGCAAAACATAATACTTAATATATAAAAAATAAAATAGATTTAAACTGGACAAGTTATGATAATTCAAGGTTTATGCATTTTCATGGCATGTTAATAAATTAATTGAACTGTTATGTAAAGTTAAACATGTATATTCATATTATTGATTCTCTTTAATTATTAAACTAAATTTAGTTAACTATTTAATAACAATTATCAAACTAAAATTAATGTCTCACAAATTAAATTAAAAGTATAAATGAATATTATGAATAAATATAGAATATGAAAAAAGTATATATAATAATTATTTAATGAATATTGAAATCTTATTTATGATTCACAAAGACAAGTAAAACTAAATTTACATAAATTATCATATACATTTAATATCATTTTAATAGCAAAAAAAAGAAAGATCGGAGGTATAATTGATATAAATTCCACAGTTCAAGATTTTAAAAAATATCTCACAGTTTAGGGTATAATTGATAGTGACTTTAATATATTTATACACATAATAAAAACTAAATATTATGGAAATACTACTTAGATTAGTATAGGTCTAAAAGATATCTATATTTCGTTTATAGAAACTTTTAAAAAACTAATGATCGTCATTAGATTAAAAATGTATCCTCAAGTCTTCATCATTGATTTGATATTTTATAATTATAAAATGAACCCCTTCTTATTTGCATAATATGATATCTATTATACATATATAGTATATTATTGGAAATTAATTTCACTATCTTTAAAAGATTGTAAAGACATGTGGCATGAGCTCTAAATACGAAGCCAATGGTGACAAGCCAATGGTGAATACGAAGCTCTGATTACGAGGCCGCAAAGGGTAGCCGAATCTCTATATCCGTAACCAATAAGAACTCCACAGTTACGGCATAGAAGTCTTGATTTTGAACGATAGGGCCCCAAGATATCGGGAGGCAATTAATATTGTCGACTTGAGTAAATTGGCTTGGATCAATGGAAAGGAAAGACATGAAGCTATTGGTGATGGACTCGCTGTATTTGGAACCAAAGTTGGAAGTTGCACGGTTGGAGGATGTCAAGTTGAGATGATAACCACACAAACCACAATTGTAGAAATATCAAAGAAGAAACAATACAATTTGCGTTGGCCACATTCAACCACACATTCAGTGCTAGGAGATGGCATAGTATCAGTTGCTTAGCTTTTGTTCAAGTTTTAGGTCTTTTTCTTACTCCATTATCCTTTTTCTTGATTCATGATTCGGCATGAATCTCAAATGTTGAGCTCATTAAACAAAACCAGCAGTAGTAGAACCAAAAAACCTCATTTTCTTGAATATTAGGTTCACAAAGTCTGACCGAGATCAACTAATTAAGACAAAGAACCTTCAATATCATATCCTAATTCTACTAAATAAAATCAACATAAATTGCAAGAATTACTTTCTATTCAATCTCCGATATACAATGCCTAACAACAAGGAATATTCAAAGTTTTACTTTCTAGTTTCTATTAATTAAATCATACTATTTAATCATGTCCAACTTCTTAACGAGCGGTTTGAATATTATGCTACTAAATTAATTAGATTCTAGTTTTATTTAAGTAACAAAATGAATTTATTAAATGAGCCATTATTTAATTAAATAGTGAAGGTAAACTTGATATTGGGCTGTATCTTGGGCCTTCTTTTTGGGCCATCACGGCGCTAAAGCTCCTATACGACCCGCTTTCTTTTTTCATTTCAATCAAGGTGACTTCTTATTACTGAAAAATGTCAAATAGGCTTTAAAATATTTCGTCATTATTAATTTTTTTTTTGTTTCAGTTTCTCCGATAACTTTTCTTTTTCTTTCTAGTTTCAGATAATGTTTGTTGGGGTAAAACCGTAAAAGGGAGTTGATTGTGTTGAACATAAAAAATTAAAATTGGAGAAAACAAATGACTAAAAAATTAAAAAAAAATAAACGATGAAATATGAAGTGAGACACCAAAATGGGATAGAGAATCTCATACGGCTCAAATCTTAATTTAATTAATATTTAATGATACTTTATAAATTATAATCAAATAATCCAAATTGGATTTGTTTAATAACATACTTGAAAGCTTATTAGAGGTCAATTTTAACCATATGTTAACTTGTTTGACTCAATTTCGCACTTACATAAGTTACGGAAATGCGTCACCTAACGTAATGGATTCTAAAATGGATATATTCCAAACTATGACTAACGCAAAATGCTAAATTTCACGTTCCAAAAATTAGGAAGTAAAGTTGATTTTGAATATCTAAATTTAACTATTTAAGTGCTTCGTTGTCCTTTTGGGACATTCAAGCATTTTTTTTTTAAGATTTAGGATTCAAATTACAGCATTCCTTTATTTCCAATAAAAATAATGAATGTATAACTTGTTTTTTGACTTTAGGCTATCGTGCGAGGTACGAAGCTCGCGTAATAAAATCATAAAATTATTACTAAAAGTCTAAAACGGCAATAACGTATATTTACTATAAAAATGACTGGTATTCATATGTTTTTAAACATGTGGGTAATGTTTAATTAGTTTGTTTAAATTAAGCAAAATGAACTCATCATCATTGACTCTAATTGTTACTATATGGATTGACTTTTTAACTTATTATTCGATATAATATATAGCCTTAACTGATAGGGCGAGTCCAATTAACCTCTATAACCAGCTCTAATTAATTAAATTGTTAAATATTCACCAATCTTGCATGTAATGTTGTCGAGATAAATTACAATAAATTAGGGAAAATATGAATATTCATTTAATTATCACTATTGAGAGAGATCGTCCTACTCCTACATGTGCATGTAGGGGTGTAATCGAAACCGAGCCGAGCCGAACCGAACACCATCGTGCTCAAGCTTGGTTCATTTATAATCGCGCGAGCCGAGCTCCGAACTTTGTTCACCGAATAGTTCGAGCCTCACGAGCTTATTCGAGCTTAATCGAGCCCAGTAGACTTTCTAAATTAGGAATTTTATTTAAAATATTGATAATTTTCTTATAAAAATAGAGGATTTTATTCCCAATAATACAATATACTATATTAATTATTTTTCATAAAAATTGAGTTAAGTAGGGACATAAATACAATTATTACTAATTATAGTATATAATATAAGTTGAATATACTATAATTTCATATTTTCAAACTAAATCACTTAAACGAGCATGTTCACGAGCTAACGAGCTGAATACTGATGTGCTCATGGTTCGTTTAATTGACGAGCTTCATTAAACGAACTCGAACGAACTTTTATCGAGCCGAGCTCCGAATAGCTCACTAGCTGCTTGGTTCATTTACTTCTAATATGCATGTAAATATCAAAATAGATAGTAATTGTAGACAAATAGGATCTTATTCTATATAGCAAAATAAATCGAGCTCATACCACGATTTTAGGTCCTACGTGGCATCACAATAAGTCTCCAATTCTATTTATCTAAATTCTTCATTTAATGTATTTTAATGTTCTTTTAATCAAGTTTCAGATAATAAATAT
>JAYJMF010257275.1:0-14128 GCA_036873715.1 Salvia sclarea
ACTTTCTCATTTTAAACTAATTTATTATATATTATGCACCAAATTAAAGATTTTTTTATGATCTTCAATTTGATATGCATATTGAATATTTTTTCATTGATCATATTTTTCTAATTTTTAAAACAAAGAAAGTAAACAAATATATAAAATTAAAAGAAAAGGAAAATTACTTCCCCACTATAACCCACGATTTCTCTCTCCAATTCAACCAAATTAATTAGCAATTTTTTATATATAATAAACCTTTAATTTTGAAAATATTACAATATTGTCATCCAATTTCAAATCAATTTGAAATCTATTTGAAAATCTTGATTTGTCTTTAATGATATATAGATTTTATTTTTTAATATTTTTAATTATTAATAATTATTAAATATTTAAGATACAATTAAATAACATACATATATAAATTTTAAATATTTTTAATTATTAATAATTATTAAATATTAACTATTAACATTTTATCAATTTTTAATATTTAAGTGGCTCCCAATGAGAGAATGCCACATAAGCCATGACATTTGAAATAGTACAAGGACGGTTGACACACCCCAACAATGCAATGTCATGAATTTTATTTTAAATTTAAATATATTTTTTTTGTCTTTTTATGGTAATATTGGTTAGAAGGTCACCAATATGACTAGTGTTAGAGGTCTATAATTCGGGCGGAAACGAGTCTTGTCGAACTTATTAAATGGTGGTTAATGTTGAACAATTTGTCGGGTATTTGCCAAGAGTTAATCGAGGCGATCAAACTATCATGATTTTGAATTTTAAATTATGTCCAGATAATATTTTTCTATTCTAGTTTGGGATAATGAATTTGTAATCCATCAACTATTCATGGGATTTAATAAATTTTAATTATCAAAAGAAAGGCATTAATATTTAACTAAGCTACCCTTTTGTGGTGATTAAGTAGAAAGCTGTTGTAAAGCTCTGATAAGACTGGAGTCCCACTCCTCGATCATGAAGGCTAATGATAGTAACGTGACATTAATGTTGTGCTATGAATATTGAATTTTCTTTTAAAGTTATAATTTTACTTACTTGAATTGATATAACCATCAATTTATTGGTTAGAGGAAACGTCTAACCAACTGATTTGTGCTTTATTGTCGGCTAACATATTCAGTTGTTTATGAAAAATTCGCCTGTCCATGAAAACTTTGAACAAGTCTCCTAATAACTTCCTAAAACCCACGAATCAACCAACAAAATATTTTTCTCTCACGTCCTGAGTCTCGGTGAAAATTTTAACACCCGTTCTAACGAATGAAAAATATAGAATATTTATTTTTGTAGAAACTTCTCCGATATATTGTCCACAACTGTGACTTGTATACAAGTACTTTGTTTACTATTTTGGCATTCTTTTTTTTTTTTTCTTATAAAAAATTTTCGGCATATATTTTACGGGCGTCCGGCCTCAAATACTGAAGTTATCATGTCTAATCGTGCTTAGTTAGTTAGATATACTTTTTGTTTTTTTGAAGTGTCAAAATCATAGTATCTAAATCCATGTAAATATTAAGACAACTCGTCTAAGGAATGTCTGTCGGTGCCCAACCGATTGGCTACCCAATATTCTTTAGAGAAAACAAAATCATTTCGTCAACTGAAAGTAATAAGTTTGTTTTGAACAAACTCAAATAGTAATTTAAGAATAAATTGTCACATGTGAAGTATTTATGTGGCCAGGGAACAGGCTTAATTTCTGGATAGACATAAACTTGATCCCATCCCCTCTCCTCTCAAAATAAATATTCCCTCGGTGTTTTGATAAATCTCATACTTTACCTTTTTCTTGTTACATGTAAATAAGTATCTTATTTCGAATATTAATTAATATAAATATAGAGTAAAATTTCTAATATTATCACCATAATTATTATTAGATTTAATTGCCTTTAAATACATGAAATTTGTTAAAATTTTGATTTTTAACCAAAAGTTATTATTTTGTTCAAAAATACACGAACTTTACAAAAATTTGAAATATTTTAACCCAATTTCAAAGTTCGTTGACCAATAACTTGATTTTTCGGAGTGCAGTTAACGATTTGAAACTACCGTTAGAAAGCTCTCAATGGTAGCTTCATAACGGTGTTTGACGCATAAATCCAAATTCTAACATAAAATATATAGATATAAATTTTCAAGAAAATAACCTTAAGTTGTTCTCTAACCATTTTCGTTGATTGCAACCTAAAAATATGGGCACTAATTGAAGGGTATCGTCGAAAGCTTTTTTACGGTAGTTTTGGATTGTTAATCGGACTCCAAATAATCAAGTTATTACCCGACAAACTATAGACTTAGGTCAAATTCCAAAATTTTGTTAAAAACCAAAATTTTAGCAAAGTTTGTGTATTTATAGGCAATGAAACCTTGTTACTATAAATTTTTTACTTTTTCAGTTTTTAATGCAATAAATAGAGGTAATAGAAGTAAAATTCAGATATGTATAAAATAATGGTCACGAAAACGCTGAGAGCGCGCAATAGCCAGCCATCAACCATGCACAAAATCAACATCAACAGTTGCTACCATATTTGGGCAAAACTAACCAACTTGTGAGTTGCGACTTCCTACAATTAATGTTATGAAACTAAATGTGATCTTAGAGTGGGAAAATGTTTATTCTTCAGTCCTACTAATAAGAAGGATGTTGTTTGTATCTTCCTGTCGATTTTAATTTTATGCCGCCTCTAACTGTATTTCAAAATAAATGAATTGCACCAACTCCATATAATTTTGGCAATAAAAAGTCGGAAAAATGCAATTATGCGTAAAACTCGACTTGCACGCTGAATATCCCATTTGTTACTTGTTAGTTGCTTTCCCTCTCCGATTCGACCACCAAAAGATTCCCTACTATGATATAGATCTTTCCCCTCAAAGAATTAATAAATGCAAGAAGTCAAAAGGCCACCCCGAAAAGTAGAGAATCAACCATTGAGTTTAATTACAAAAAGTAAAATATATTATTGACTTTTGTAAATAATATTAACATTGCAAAATAATTTATAGTTTACTCCCATACTCTTATTTCCATCTCAAACCACGCAGAAGAGGAATTTAGGTCGAAATAAAACAAGTTGAAACGGGTGTAAGAAGAGAAATGATAGGGGCTTCAAGTTGTAGTTAATGGTACATCTCTATTCTTTTCCAGTTGGTCAACTTGGTGAGAAGAAAAACGCCCATTGTCTGGGATGCTAGACCACATATCAGTCCAATCCACAATCCCTATATCACAAAACATTATTTAACAACAACACAAAGATCTTATTTATATGCTCTAAAATAAAACTTGGGCTCATTTACATATCGATATTTGTAGTTGAGGTAAATTAAATTCTACTATTAAGATTAATAAATAAAGTATAATTGATGATTGGTAAATCCTAGTAGTTGGGATGGGAATTGCAGATGTTTTGGTTATTACCTTGGCATGGCAACAAAACGTTGCCAACCACAACCTCTGGCTACCCCTGTGTAAAATTAAATCAATAATCTTGTAATATTAATTAGTGCTGAATGAAAGCGATGAGCTTGAGATAGAAGAAAAGCTGATAAAATCCCTTGAACAAAAAATCAAATGAAATGGAGAGAAGAAGAAAGGGTGTGATAATGACTGGGCTATGAGTAAAGGAAATAGCCACCAACACAAAGTGCTAAAACCATAACAACCATGGCATGCCTGGCTCGATTCTGCCCCTAGCTCGTTGGACACCCTTGTGCTGCAGTGCAAGAGGAGACATGTTCTCAATTACAATTACAAATCATCATTTACTATGTATATAAGGCCGGGAGTGAGATTACCATCAGAGAGAAACCGGAGACAGAAGCCCATCCCATGAATTAGTATGCCACGTTAGTCACCGCCGCCTGTCCTCCACGTCCATCAGCCACCCACCACCCCTTTCCGCCTTCTTCTACCCACCTACAAATACATTTTTAGGGCCATAAATATATTATGTCACATTGCCAACCAATCATTAATGCTTTTTACTTCAATAATTTACATAATACATCATCATAACAAAAAATTCGTATACTACTCCCCAATCCTTTTTGTCTCATTTTTTTTCGACATGGAGATTAATAAAGTAAAATTGATGAGTGAGAGATGGTAGGCTCACATGGGACCCACATGTTTTTTTTGCCAAAAAAAGAAATGAGACAACTCAATAAGGAAAGCGAGACAAGAAGAATTAATGGGATGGAGGGAGTATAATTTTTGAATATTTTAATTTATAAAATATTTATATTGATTGATTATTCCAAAAATATGATATACTATATTTTTTTTTAAATTCTAGTTTTATGCTATAAATATTAATAATGATGTATTATGTAATAATAAAATTTTATTTTATAATAAATATTATTAAAATTAATGAAATACCATGGCGCACAAAATATTGTGGGATAGAGAATCCTATCCTATCAAAAATATATATATTTAGCTCCATCCATCAATTTTGATTTACAAATACTAAATATTTTTAATATATAGCTCCATCCATCAATTTTGACCTACAAATACTAGATATTTTTATAACGGAAACTGAGTTTCATTTCGTCATTGTGTTTGCGAATGAGACACTCCATTCGGATTTTATGTCCACTAACTTTTTTTTATATTTTAATGATAATAATGTACAATAAAATTATTGTTATTATATAAGAAACTATAATTAAGATTTATTACTAACATTTGAAGTTTAAAAAAATATATACTCTAATTATGAAACAATGGATCTTAGTAATTGATTATTAACTACAAATTTCTTAATCTATAAAATCATTATAAACTTTAATTTTTTTTAAAGAACTCTAATTAATAATAAAATTAAACTAAAGCAATAGATATTCAAATTGAAGAAAATAAACTTTAGAAAATTACTGTAGAAAAAGTAAGATAAAGTATCAAAATTCACGAGTGATAAAAAGGACAGTGCATTTGGTATATATACTAAAGTTCTTCAAATAATATTAATAAGTCAAAATTATAACGGATGGGATCCTCTATTTCCAATTCTTGTGTACATGCCACCGTGTACCTTTATTAATTTAACCATAAATATTAATCATAATATACTATGTAATAATAAATTTTTATTCAATAAAAATTTTATTAAAAATAATGAAATTAATAGTGGTACATGGTGGTACACGAAGAATTGGGGGACAAAGATCCCATCTAAAATTATTAATATCAATGAGCTTTAGTCATTTAATCTCATCTTGTATATTTTTGGCAATCTTAACTAATGTTTTATTTTGTAGCCGATTTCTTTTAGAGTGTCTTTATACTCCCTCCGTCCCATTCTTTTTGTCCAATTTCTTTTCGGCACGGAGATTAATAAAGCAAAGTTGATCAGTGTGAGATGGTGATGCCCACATGGGACCTACATGCTTTTTATGAGTAAATTTTGGCCAAAAAAGAAAATGAGACAAGAAGAATGAAACGACTCAATAAGGAAAGCGAGACAAGAAGAATGAGACGGAGGGAGTATTATTTATTATATAAAACGTGAAGAATAAATATATATAAATCTTGATAATTCAAAATAATGTTCCAGGTCATAACCCAACCAACTTTTATATTACAGATCTCATCCCTTGAGATCCAGTGTTCCATATTTGGTGTTCCATATCTGGTATGAAGTATGGGATAAGGTGTGATAAATTTGACTGAGATGTCTTTTACAATATAAGAAATTAATATCATGTTTGGTAATATGTATAAAAATATTAATAATACATAATTCATTGTTTGGTATGATGTATTAAAATTAAATATAACTAAAACTTGCTATAATTACGATTCATCATACTTACACCACCTTCCCAGGAGGTATACAGATGATCACAAATCCGTATTAAATTTTCAGGCTTTTAATTTATAAAGGGCATGTATGTTGTACCAAACAATATATTAGGGTGTCATAATTATATTATACACCCTAATCATCCCTACCAAATAATTATTTTTTTTAATATATAATTTCACTTTTAGTGGTTCATAATTTATTTTTAAGGTTGATAAATCAAAATTTGGGGTATATAATTTTTTTAAAAATTAATTTTTTGAAATAAAAATTTAATATTATTCATAATATTATAATAAAAAATTATATAAAAATACTTTTAAAATAAGAGATACAATGATGGTACACGATGGCACATAGAAAATTATGGTACACTGGATCCCATCCGCAAATTCCAAATAATTAATTTGAGGCACATTTACATTAGGCCGGCCTAACGTTAGGCCAACCCAATTAATATATAAATAATGAGACTGACAACAATAATAGGGGGCGACAAACAACAAACGGCTCCGTCTTCTGATTCGATAATTAATACTCCCTCCATCCCATAAGATTATGCACGTTTTGACTCAGTGCGGATTTTAATAAAATGTGGTTGACTTGAGTAGTAGTGGAGCATAAGTCCCACAGAAAAGTATTATTAAATATAAAAGTAGTGTTAGTAGAGATTGGGTCTCACATAAAGGTATTGAAAAGTGTAAAAGTAATATAAATAAATGATAAAGTAAGAGTAATAAAGTGAAATAGAGTATGGGGTCATTTTCAAAAAAGGTGTGCATAATCTTGTGGGACGTCCCAAAATGGCAAAATGTGCATAATTTTGTAGGACGAATGGAGTATATAGATAATGAGACCGGCAACAATTATGCTTTTACGGTTCACTCCACGTTCGACTTCAGCTCCCCCTCACTCGACTCATGACTTGGAATATGAGCGGCAAACAATTGGCCTAACGCAAATATTTATCAATTAATTTTGAGGCTTTGCATGTAGAATTTCCGATAATTTATACATGACAAAATGATCATACACGGAGTTGCATTTTCTAAAGGACCCCTAACATTCAGTTTTCGCTTCAAAAGTTCCCTAAAACTGAACCGAACCGAACTATCCAAAAATTTCAAAATCTTCAATATCAAATTATTTATAATTTAATTTTTAAATTTTGGATTAAATTATATATATGTGCATATATATAAGTTGAATTTCTGTTTTGGAAATGCCAAACCAAAAAACGAAAAAATCAAACAAAATGTAATATTTCGGTTTGATTCGGTTCAGATAATACGTTTCACACTCCCTTGCATTTCCGTGTTACGTACCAAATACACGAGGCATTGTATGATGTTGGGCTCAAACATGAGCTTCTTCATTCTTAAGAGATGGTTGTTGGGCCATTTCAATCTTTTTCCAGTTTGTGAACTTCGACAGCAGAAATAACCCAATGGTCTGGGCTGTTAGACCACATATCAACCCAATCCATAATCCCTGTGCCAATGCCAAACAACATCACTATTTGTGCTTCATCTTTGTTTTGGTTAGTTAACAAAGAAATTTTAAAAACTGTATTCACACTTTATATGCCTTAATCCCTAGGCCACACATGCACACACTTTATGCTATGCCTCATCTTAATTCGTGTGCATGTCATCATTGAACATGTAATAATTTACGATAGGAAATAAAGATCCCATCCACTTGTAAATCATCATTAGTTTTTAGAAAATTTATTTAATTTTGTTTTCTTCAGATTGAGCTTCTACTAAAAATTACAAATCAGGATTCAATAATAGTAGAGCATATTGCTAAGGTTTGACGAGGCAAACATAGCAAGAAGAGGGGTTAGTGTACGTACCTTGGCATGGAGCGTTGTCTTGAATGCAAGAAAAGCAGCAACAAGCATGCCAATGCAGTAGAATCCTCCCAAGTTGATGTACACAACCAAATGCTGCCAACCACAACCCCTTGCTACCCCTGCACAAAAATTCAATCATCAATTACTCAACCAACATCACTCACATTATTGCTACATCAAATCAAACAACACCCAACCTGATAATATTCCTTGAACAAAATCGCACAATATGGACACAACAAGAAAGGGCGTCATAGAGGCGAATGCGTCGATTATAACAGGGCTACTGCTGAAGGAGCTTGCCCACAGATTATGACCAAACGACAGCGCTAAAACCACAACAAGTGAAAGTCCGACTGTTAGCTTAAGAGTGACACGCATGGCATGCCTCGCTCGATCAGGATTTCCAGCGCCCAACTCATTAGACACCCTCGTGCTGGAAGAGCAGGTGAACCAAATTCAGCAGTGCCAAAAAAGCCATGAAAACAGAGAAATCTTGTAGTCTTATCCCTTACCTGGCTGCAGCGCTTAGGCCATAAGCGATCATGTAGGCAATTGCTTCTGTGTTCACACTGATCAATGTATGTAGTCTTGAGATCATTAGAATATCCACTAACAAATTGACCTTGAAATCAGACGAACAAACAAAGCTGATGCACGATAATACTCACCACATTGCTATGAGGGAAGTTGTGACCTCCGAGTTTGGCATCAATCCAGCCAACAAAACGAGAATCTCGAAAGCCCAATACTCTAAACTGATTAAGAGCATTATAGTATCAATCATAAGAGAAATGGAGCGGCAACAAAGCAATTGCCAATTTATAAGGAATCACTTACCACACCATCGCTGCAGAAGGCAAAGCAATCTTCAAATTTGATGATATATGGCTCAAAGACTCGGAAGTAAATCCATCCCATGTGTGTTCGAATTTCTTTGCCCTAAGCAGGTACGAGGCTAACATAAACACCGAGATCCACAAAGATATTGAAGCTGCCAACGGAGCTCCCCTGTATCCGAGGGGGGACCAATTGACCAAAGCATAGGCAATGCCGATGTGCAGGATAAGAGGGGCTATCGAGCATACTACCAGTGGCATAACAACCGACTGCGTCTGAAGAAATCTCAACATATTTTGCAAGGTCCCATAAGCAAATAGCCCGGGAATGAGATACTTGAGATACAGACCAGCTGAGTCTGCTATTCGAGGTTCTTGATGTAGTAAAGTCAGGACAATGTCGGAATACCACCAGAGAATAGATACAACAACGGTGAAGAAGAGTGATATGATACAAGATGTCTGGAGATACACTCCCATTATCCTGTACATTTTCGCGCCAAATCCTTGGCCACATAAGGTCTCGAGCGAACCACTCAAGCCAACCTAGAGCGACAGGCAAAAAAGTAAATCAACTACGGATTAGAGAAGCAAAACAAGGCACCAATTTAAAGGACGTCATAATATTTTGTATTCAACAAACATACTACTAAGATTTGAATGAATGGTTGCAAAATGTGACGTGTATCATGGAAACAAGGTTGTTCACACGTCCGCATAGTGTGGTCATGCAAGCTGAAAACTTGTAGATAAGAGCACTAATACAACAAGAAATCTCCTCTTTCCTCTCTAATTTTAGAAGAAGTTGGCAACTAAAAACAGAGCTTAGTTCCCCCTCAAAAAAAAAAAGAAAAAAAAAAGAGAGTTTATTTTGACATACAATTCTTCGACAGTAGTTAAACAACAGTTTGATTACAAATCAACACGTTTAACATGCTTATCTACTATGGTAAAGAATATAAGGTAAAGGTTGGTAGTCAACAGGATTGTACATCACATACATCATTCCACTTTCAGCCCTTATTAAGTTATCACAAATGCATAAATTTAATGAATTGATCTAACATCTTCTGGACTCGCTAGGTTTGAAATTTGATCGAGTAATAAACAAGTCAATTCATGAGCCTATTATCAATCTCAAGCTTGGCTGGTTTATATACTTTTGAGCTCAACTCGTTTGTTAATTCCAATTCTGCATGCTGAATAAATGCATTTCCATCTAATCTAATAGTAAATTATAAAGTGAAGCTGAAGCTCAAAGATGAGCAGATAAAGAAGCCAAAATTGGATTATAATAAGAAAATGTGGAATGGAAGCGAAATCTGAGGAAAAGTCAAATGAAGTAAGAAATATAATATTGGAGAGAGGGATACCATGAGAGAGAAACCGGTGACGGCAGCCCATGAATTGGCGAGATTAGAGGCGGCGAGTTCGAGCTCTCCGAGGTGGCCGGCAAACATGACGGAGACGAGAGGGATGAAATAGTAGGCGGCGTTTGTTAGAATCATGGGAAGCGCGAAAACCACTTGCTCCTTCGCCTCCTCCACGTCGATCAGCTTGCTCAGAAACCCATCCGCCGCCGCCGCCGGATTATCCCCGATAAGCGGAGCCCTTGCTGCCTCGTTGCCTGAATCCATCTCTCTCTCTCTTCCACCTACCCACTCAAGATCCCTTTCCCAACTTCAACCAATATATTTATAGGGCGCTAAACACAGACGTATCGTGATACGCTCGACCCCTCGTGTTCTACTTTATTTTATGGAACAATCATCTTTAAATAGTTTTCTTTTTTTAGTCAGCAAAAAGGAATTTACTTTGATTTTTGTCTGAGATTTTTGAAAGAGAAGGACCCCCCAAAAATGACATCTCACTTAGTATCCTTTTTCTAATTTTATTAAATGTCAATTTATTGGAATAATAGGTAGAGTGCAAGAAAACAAAAAAATCTGGTCTTTCGCATAGATTTATTGGGTTTCATTATACGCTTCACATCTTAAATCCCATAGATTTTTACCCATTATAATCCGATGGATTTGCTGTCTTGTTTGTGTACATTTCTTTTTACTAGTTTTTTAATCTTTTTTTTTTTAATTTCAATTTTCTATCAATTAGTTTAATAGAGTTGATTGTACCCATATTGGATACATAATTACTTTTATTTTATTTTTTAAGTTTTGATATGTTATTAATTCATGATTTATGATTATAATTCATTATTTCTTAATACACGTGGAACAGCAGATTTTGTGTGATGGTGAATATCATCTCCTCATTACAACCCCATGTTGGGGAATGGAGAGTCTCATGTGATAATATATAATAATGTATAAATTGCTCTGAAAAACGTGAACATTGGTGATTAGTTATTTAAAAATGGGGTATTAGTCAATTATAATTCCACCTTTGCACCCGCAATTACATTATAATCCAACTTTTCAATAATATACAAATATAGTTTGACCTTTGCTCCATTAACTAACGACCGTTATCTCGTGTTGACGTGGACAAACGGATGTGACGTGTCCGTTAAAAATGCCAACAAGATAATAAAATAATAGGGTTTATTAGTCACTTATAGCCCAACCTTTCCATATACTATAACTTTATAGCCCGACCTCTCAAAAATATCAAATAAGCCCGAAAATTATTCATTCATTACATCTAAAGCCCGATTAATAATAATAAATAAAAATTAGAAATTAATACAAAAATTTGTCACTTCTGAACTCTCATATCACATAATCATTCTCCGAATAATTTTTCTCATTTTCTCAACATAGGAGATAATTTCTTCATATTTCCTTTGTTAAGAAAATGAGAAAAAAAATCGGAGAATGATTATGTGATAGGAGAGTTTAGAAGTGGCAAATTTTTGTGCTAATTTTCAATTTTTATCTATTATTACTAATCGGGCTATAAATATAATGAATGAATAATTTTCGGGCTATATTTGATATTTTTGAAAGGCCGGGCTATAAAGTTATAGTATATGTAAAGATTGGGCTATAAGTGACTAATAAATTTTATTATTTTAGCTTGTTGACATTTTTAACGGACACGTCACATCCGTTTGTCCACGTCAATACGAGATAACGGCCGTTAGTTAACCGGACTATAAATGATTTAACAGAGAAAATGTCACACTATATTTGTATATTATTGAAAAACTGGGCTATAACGTGCTGGTGGGTGCAAAGGTGAGCTATAATTGACTAATACCCAAAAATAAATACTATCGAAAAATAGAATATATAGGGGAACCCCCATTTTTGGCACTAAAGCAACCAACCGTTCACCTAACCGGAGAATCCTGATTTGAGCCATTGTGACGCATATAAATGACTATCTAACTATCTCCAATTAGTATATCCAAATTCAAAATTTATTTTGTATTACGTGGCAGTGCACATGTAATATTAACTCAAATATAATCATCAAACTCATTCTAAATTCAGAAAAATATTTTCTATGTATTTGTTCTTATCCCACTTTTTATACCTTTTCAATCATACCTATATTTTTCTAATTATACATTAGCCACAACCTTTTCATCACTAATTCATACAAGTAAAAATCTTGATTACCAATCGGTTAAAAAGCTACTAAATTTATCATTTGTAACTAACAGAAAATTACACATCTTGAAAAGAGAAATACATTAAAACATCATAGGTATTAGTCATTGTAATGTTTCTAGGTATTTTATAGAAAAACAATAGTGTACATTATCATCTTACTCAAGCCTACCTACGTGCTATCGGTTTTCCGGGCCCCCAAAAGTGTGTTTAAGAAATTACATAGGCTTCAACATGATTTCATATGGGGGGAAATTGACTTGGGTGAAATGGGCTGACATGTGTAAATACAAAAAGCATGGATAAATTCAACAGGGCACTTCTGCTGGAGCTGAGTGGTGGACAAAAAAAGGGCTGGTGTGGGATCTATAATCCATGCTCTTAATGACGAGGGGGGATGTTGGTTTGGGGAGGGCATTAAGAAGTGGAACGAGTGCAAAAGGTGGCTGGACATTTCCGCGGCTTTTCCGGAAATGATCAATCAACATTTTGTAAGTTTTTTCAACCTTTTTACTGGCATAGCAAGGAAACAAATATGTGCGTGCATTTATGTGTGGCTCGTGTGGCTCATATGGAATGTCAGAAATGCGGTGGTTTTCAAGGGGGGGAAATGGGATGCAAGGAAGGTGGTGAATGATTTGAAAGTTAAAACTTGATTTTGGCTTGGTTGTAATAGTCCTAAGTTATTTAGATCTCATGATTTCCATCAATGGGAGGTGAAACCGTGGAATTGTATTTAATTTCTTGTACTTGTTGGTGAGGTATTTCTCATTACCTCGTTTAATATATTCATTTCTTTACTGATAAAAAAACTCAAGACTTTTGGCTTCACAAAAAAAATAATTCCACCACTAATTCAACTCACATACATGCTCCCAAAACAACTCTTTTTTAATCAACTAACAAGGAAATTTAAAGACCGCATCATGGTGGACTAAAATTCGACTATTTGGACCTTGAGTATTAACCACCCTACCACTACACCATCTCATGCACACCCCCAAAAAAACTCTTATATATGTCTTCTTTGTATATGAATTTTCAATTGTAAGAATTCACCCTTTAGCTACAATGTATACATTGCATTTTATGGTTTGAGCTTCAAAGTATCCAAACCCATTTGCAGGCAGGCGATCAAAGTATCCGAAATTGGATTAATTTATGTATGAGGAGGAAAATTAAGTGGACATGTGGTTATAAAATATGATTCATATAATAGTTCATGCATATTAAAGGATATAACCACATTATACATCTCAAATTTATAAGATCGTACAATTGAAGTATTCGTGCAAATTTGCTCAACATTCACTAAGGGGTAAGGAGACGCGGTTTCCCCCCAAACTATAGCAAATATAGTAAATAGAAAGTGATTCAAGCTTCACAGATTTATGCTTCTGTCAATGTCTCAACATCATTCTATTCAATACCCAATTATTATTAAGAACTTAATAAAAAGATAAAGAATTTGTGTGTTCCTAGTAGCAAAAAAGTTAATATCCGATACTGAATGTCTCGAGTTAAATTCTATCGTAATATAATCTTTAAATTACTTGCGAAAAATTGACTAAAAATAAAGCGTTCAAACGAAGAAACCGTGTGTAAGTTCAACCAATTATTGTCTTATAGCCTTTAATATTCTATCAAATAAAGAACATATGCTTCTCCTACTTAAATAACTATTTAGTTGGGTTTGTTACTTGTTACATTCTTGTTGCGCAAATATTTTGGTGCAACCTGTTGCACCTGTGCGACCGGTCAACGGCCCGCGTTGACCGTTGACCGGGTCGTTGACCCGGTCGTTATTTTTTTTTATTTTTTTTTTTTTGCGAAAAGTGCCAAGTGCCATTGTTTATATCCAGCGGTGCCATTTTCTATGCCCACCAGTGCCGTGTCTTAAAAAGTGTCAAGTGCCATTTTTTATGCCTAACAATGCCGTTTTGAAAAGTGCTAAGTGCCAATTTTTATGCCTAGCAGTGCCGTGTTTTAAAACACCAATTGTTTGCCGCT
>JAYJMF010257495.1:0-14121 GCA_036873715.1 Salvia sclarea
TCAAATATCTACATCTAATGGTTAAGATTGTTTTCAAATGAACAAATACAAATTACGTACGCACAAATACAGATTACCTATGCACAATTCAATGTATTTCATGAACAAGAGATTTCCGAAAAAACAACCAGGTTCGAATCCTGGAGGAGGTGGAATTTTTATTTTTATTTCGTTTTTCCCTTATTCGTATGATTGTATGTGTTTATTCATATAACTCAATTCTCACTAAAATAGGGCATTCTCAATCTAATACACCCCATATATATATATTAAAGAGGCAATTGGAGTACTCCATTTAAGTAACAGCAGTAAGGGCAAAACATGATATTTAAGTGCGTGCCTTATTTTTTATTTTGAACGATATAATAAAACAAAAAATTCTATATATAGAACTCCCCTCTTGTATAGTATAGTAACTCAATCATTCTCATTTTAAGAATAAATAAATAAATTTTATTTAAAAACCCAATTATCCTTATTAGGGCCCATTTTTTAGGAGCTTCACAATCAATGGGCCCATATTACAGCCCATTGTATTTACAACCATAAGTTCTCAATTATTGGGGCCAACCAACTCATTAAAGCTTTAACGATCCTATCCATCAATGGGAAAACAATCGTTACAATCCGTTCATCATTCCTTTCCGATATATCGAAAAATATGCGATCAACAATTTGAATTAAAAAAACTTAAAGAAACGATTTAAAATAAATAAGTCTTTTGGTTTTACAAAAAAAAAATTGAAAACAAAGATTATCACGACAATCGAATTTCTTACATTACACGTGTTTTCTTTTCCTATTTAGTTTTTAAAGTTTGGCGATTCAACAATCGAATTTCTTACAAAAGCTAAGTGACTTTTTATACTCGCAACATTACATTAGGGACATTATTCTAAAATAATTTACATTTTGGGACAAATCAACATAAAAAAATAAAAAAAGAATGAAGAAGAAGAAGAAGTATATGGGCCCAATTAGGCGGTCATCTCTCATCAGCATCCCAATAGTTTTTCATCTTGGGCCCAGTGGGCCCATCCTCCCCAAAAATCTCAGCTGGCAGCGCATTCACCAGCTTCTCCAACTGCTCCTTCAAACTCTCGGGAAGCAACTTCTCCACCTTCTTCACTTCCTCCACGATATTATAACTCTTAGTGGGCCCCCATTTCCTATAGTAATTCAGCCACGGCGGCTCCACCGCCCCCTCCCCCGCCACCACCTTGAACCCCGCCGCCGCATCCATCACCATCGCGCTCTTCGCCGTGTCATTCCTTATCCCCACATCTCCCCCTCCCTGCATCACCACCCCCGCCGCCGCATACGTCGCGTGCCCATTCAGCGACGAATACCCCACAAATCTGTTCCCGGCGCCGCCCTCGAATTCAATCGCCGACGAATCCAGCCACCGCCCCCCGCTGTGCTCCGCGAAGTAAACTCTCCGCAGCATCCCATCGAAATTGCTGATCCGCAGCGTCACGTGCTCCCAGTCCCCCACGTGCTCGCCGATTTTCCCCAATGGGATTCTCTCAATCAACCCTAGCTTCACCGTCGCCGGGCCGTTAAACGGGTAGAATATCCACACCTGGATATCCGTACCCGACCCGCCCAGAACCGGCTTCACGTGGAGATAAACCTCCGCGCTCCGCAAATCCCCAATTTTAACCCTAGCTTTATCTTCTTCCTCGACCGGGAGATCGAGCCAGAACCCGCCGTCGTTCGAACCGCCCTGCGGGAGGTTCGAACCGTCCGGTTCGACGCGGACCGGGTTCGATTCGTCCCCTCTCGTGTACAGCAAGGCACCGTTGCTGAAATACCAGTTCACTGAGGAAGGGAGGTAGGTCTCGTCGGGGTGGAAATATATATACGGCGCGTAGCTTCGAAACACTGCTTCGATCTGTGCTTGATTGGGAACGGCGGTTGGAGATGAGTTCTTGTTCAATAAACAAGACAATGCGAGGGTAGTATCGTCATTGTCTTGGACTGCAAATGTGCCTACGCTTAACGCTGCAGCATTTGTTCCTCTAGTCTTCGGCCTTAATTTATACACATTTGTCCAAATCGAGCTCTCCGTCTCAGCCTCGTCTGTGAAGTCGGCGCGCACGCAGCGGATCTTCTCCAGCGGCGGCTTCTCCGGCGAGGCCGTGACGACGAGGCCGACGGCTTTGTAGCCGTCGGGCGGCGTCGGGAGCCAGAAGTAGGCGGAGCTGGAATCGGAGGGGGAGATGAGAGTGTAATCAGTCGGCTGCTTGAGGATTTCCCCCGATTGATCGGATGCGTCTGTTTTCGCTACCAAAACCGAACCGAAAAGCGGCTGGTTGTTGGGCTGAGCGTAGGTGCCAAGCATGGAGAATCCGTCTGGTATGGCGGAAGGTTCTAGAAAGGTCGCGCCGAGATCGTCGGGGCCGCCGGTGTATGCGGTCCAGATTTTCTGAAACGTGGTGACTTGCCGGAGTTGCAGGCCGCCGAGATCGATCTCTCCCGTGGCGAAAGCGCCTCCTGGCGGCCAAGCGGGGAGCGGAGAGGGGAGGTTGAAGACGGTGTCGATTGGTAGCGCCGCCGTGGCTTTGGTGGAGGCGCGGAGACAGTTGCCCATGGCGATTATGAGGAAGATTAATGAGAGTTTGGTATAAGAGCCTTTATATATATACAGTGGAAATGGAGAGGAAGAGCATATTCGAAGCATTATCGTTATTAACAGTGAAAGCTGTCGTGTTGAGAAATCCGCACACGGTGATGATCATCAAACCGGCATTGGTCCCTTCTATTAAAGTTTTTTTGTCGTGCAAGTTACTGTGCATGGATTCTTGTATTCTCCTCCTCTGAAAGAAAAACACATGAAAAAGATAGATAAAGTAAATTAAGATGTAGTGATTTAGTTTGCTGTTTCACACCACAAGTCAAATTTTGTGGTGAACAAAATTAAATGATTACTGCTTCATTTCTCACTAAAATGCTTTTGGCATTGGCACAAGCTGACTGTCGGTACTTTAACTTTATTCAAGTATATATTGATTGCCGATTTCTATGGATGACTTTTTTTGTATTATTGTATATCTATATGTTGTGAAGAGAAGAGGGCATATGTTTTACATTTAGAAAATGGAAAAGTATTTTAAAATGAGCAATTACCTGAGGCACACGAAATATTACTTGATCCTTCAACTTTCCAGGTGCATAATAGAATTAGCTCATTTGGTTATACAAAAGCTATTTCTTTACAAAAGAACTTATCTAAATTAAGTTTCAGTACGTTTTCTCCACAAAATTGTACATATATTGTCAAGTACGTGTGTTTTAGTGATCATATATACAGAATTAATACGTGTACGGTTTATATATGGTAGTCAACCAATTTTATAAGAAATAAATTTGTCACGATATATATATCAATATAATATAAAATAAATATAAATCCAAATATTCATCAGAAATTCAAAATTTCATGCATGCTCGATGTAACATTTTCAAATTCTTGGATAAATTAAACTAGTAGTAATTTAATCCAGGTTTTCTGAAGATCCTTAAACAGTTCAATCTGAAAGTATTTTGTTACATGCATGAATGATGGCGAATGATTTAATTATGAAGTTTGTACTTTTAATTTACCTTGGTCTGGAGTATATAACCTGCATAGTTTAATTTATTTAGCGGTATATGTCACTATCCTTTGACGATCAATGACATATACATATTGGATACCAAAAAAAAACATAGTTCAACAACATTTCCAACCATAATTATACAAGTTAGTAAGAGGGTTTATCCTCAAGCCCTATTTCTCACAACTTAAATAAATAAATAAACACACCAATGACGTAGGTGTGGACATAACTAGGCTCTTGACGTGCGGTAGTCTATATTGAAATATAATTCGCAATAAATGATCCGATTAAATTGTTGTTACTCTACATTACAATTAGTCACACGTACATGAAAGCTACATGCACCTAGATCACTATTTTTTTTCTAGGAAAATTGTATGATTGTGAACGAGGCAAGCCATTCCGATATTATCATATCATCACAGCCAAAATATCAAGGCTTGTTTTATGACCTTGCTAATTACGTAGACGAGTCAAGCTCACTACATAACTTGGTAGTGGGAATAAGTTCATTGAAATACTGATAAAACTATTGCATTTATAGGAAAAGTTAATTTTGAAATAAATGTAGTCGCGTCAAATTTCGATGGGATATCTTTTATATTACTTTTATGAAAAAAAATAATGATCATTCCGTCTCGAACTCATATTATAGTACTATTACTAATTATCTGCCAGAGTTTATATAGTATGTTTTGAAATTGATGATTAAGAATGTCGTTATAAGAAAATGTAACTTTTATTTACATATTGTCACTTAAATTGACTATAATAATATGATCTATCATCCATAAACAATGACAAGAGCCTACGATTACATTCCTTTGGGGATTAAAGCCAAAAAAACGAGATAACGTAGTTGATATGGGAATAGACAATGAGCCGTAGCTCAAAATCGATAACACAATGAAATTCAAGCTACGCAAAAAAGTTAGTGTATGTGGGTCTAAAAGTACTGTTAATTGGTGAGTCCCATTTGGTCTCACTATTAATTTTTATTCAATTTCTGTTTCTTGAATTTTAATTAGGGTGATTAATTAATTATATCCTAATAGAATTTATATTAGTAGTAACCAAATTTATTTTAATTAATACTACTATTTATCTATCAGGATTGGTGTTCCTAAGCTAGGATATACATTTTTTGAAAAACAATCAAATTAATCGTAGTAAAAAATATAAATCATGGTCCATTATATAGTACTAATTTTTGTATTTATATATATTAATTATTATCAAAATAACAGGTTTAATAATTGAACATAAATGGATTACAGAATACGTTAGGATAAAGGATCTGAACATAACTATTTGAGAAGGACATGTCTGAAAAGGAATTAGTTTTATCAAGAGAGTTCCCTACGATTTATTTAAGCATAACAAGAAATGATAATTACACATGACTACAAGAATTTACGTAAACTTGGCTTAAATAAGCATATGTACATTCAATACACTTCCAATATTGTTTGATAATTGTCGGTTTAAGAAGTTTCAAACGAAATGATCAATCCTCCTTAAATTAGCTTAGCTTTTTCTCCTTGTTTCAGTGATTCTGTCATCCATGTAATTTTGTTGTATCCACCCACTACTAACAATTAAGAATTGAAGTGGAAAAATCTCTCTAAGTTAAATTGCACCAACACCTTAAAAATACGACGTGTTGCATTTATTTTTTCTGAAATACAGCGCATAAGCGAATTTATTAAATAAATACTTAGGTGTGTATATTGGCCTAGTGGTAGGAGGTTAATGTCCGAGGCCAAAGGTCTCGGGTTCGAGTCCTTCGTGACGCGGCCATTTAAAAATTTCTGCATTTATTTATAAAAAAAAATGATTCATAAGGTTTGTATGCAAATGGAATGATAGGATTGGAATGAAATGAAAAATTGATTACTATGAATGGGATATGTATGTCCATGGAATGATTTATAATGTTGGAGGCTTGGGTATTTTGAATAAGTCTGGAACAGGGCAGCAATTTAAGCTGTTTTGGTGCTTAACCAAGAATAAGGATAAGATATGGGTGAAGTAGATTCATGAATACTATATAAGTCAAAAGACATAAGGGATATGACTATACCGGCTAGCTGCTCGTGGATGGTGAGAAAGATTTCTAGGAACCGAAGTTATTACTTGGTTTACAAAATGGAGAGCAATGGATAAATCAAGACTGGTACTCCATAAGAAAGGTCTATAAGGCTTTGATGGGAGATATACAAAGAATGCAATAGGACAAACTGATGTATCAGAATGAAGCACCCCCGAAGTGTATTTTTGTGAGTTGGATGATGATGCATGGGGGTTGCCCACATGTATGCACCTACATAGGATTGGTATCGTTGTGGATCAGAGTTGTTGTATGTGCTCAAAGGCCAACGAGGATATGGAACGCTTGTTCTTTGAATGTGAAGTCTCGGGAAAGATTTGGAAGGAGGTCAAGCTTTGGTGTCACTTGAATCCAGTACAAAGGGGATGGAGCATAGAGAAAGCCTTCCTCATTACATAATGCACCACTAAGAGTGGTGTTCAGAATCTGTACAGATGTGTCTTCTCAGTAGTTGCCTATCAAGTGTGGAAAGAGAGGAATATGCACAGTATTCAGGCTAAACAAAGGAGTGTGGATGAAATTGTTCATCAATGCAAGGCGATTATTGCTTGGAGTTATCAGAAAAGAAGTAACATGAAGCAACTATTGAATGGCTAAAAGTTGTGCTGCTATGGGTGTGTGGTAGGTGGTTTCTATGGTTTGGAGTGTGTGGGTTTTGTACTTTGTTTTACTTGCTCAACTTGGTGAATAATATAAACAATTTATAAAAAAAAATGTAATATACAGAATAATAATTGTTATTACAATTTATGTGATTATTACATAATAGTAATAATAAATTATTACAACTTTATTATTCTTAATAATAAATTATATTATTAATATTATATTGTTTTTATTATTTTATTTTTCATTATTCATTATATTGTTATTATTATTATTTATTTATTACTATTATTATCATAATATAATTATATTTATTATTAATTATATAATAATTATTGTTATTATTTTTATAATAATAATAATCTATTATATATTAAAAAAAGAGTTTTAACGACTATTTTTTACTGCCAAATTTTCTCTTTCTTCAATTTTCTTCTCTCTCAAACTTTTCTCTTTCTACTTCCCTATCTCAGGCCTAATTTTCTCCCAGTTCTAACTTCCTCCATCTCTTCCAATAAATCTCATTTTTTATATTCTCTCCCTCTCACCTATTTTCTCTTTTATAAGTTCAGTTCTTTCTAAAAATCTTGAAATTTAATTTATGAAAAATATTCGATATAGATCCTAAATTGAAGATCATGATAAGATTTTTAATTTGATATAAAAATAATAAGAAGTGAATTGGAAACGAATAATTTATAGCAATTTAAAATTATATATATTTTTCCTCTCTTTTCTCTATCCTCTTTCCATAACTAATTTTTCTCTCTTTTCTTTTTCCCCTTCTTCTCTTTCACTAATACTACATTCTAATTATTCATCAATCTATCTCTCTCTTTTCTATTCTCTTTCTCTCTCTCTCTCTCTTTTGTTTTTTATTTTTTCTTTATAATATAAAAAAATATTGAATCATAATGATATATCAAATATAAATTAAAAATTTTAGTTATGTTTGTGTATAAAAATATTTATTTATAATTTATGATACCTAATAATTTATAATATATGTAAATTGATCGTAAGAAACCATGCTTTTCAATATTTATGTGTAAATATATTCACATAATAAAACATAGTTTCACAGAACTAATTATATATTGCAATATCAAGACAACAAAATTGGCAGAGTTATAATAAATTATTATATAAAAGAGTATTTTGAAATATATAACAGTTGTATAATTCTATATTTTTACAATTACTTATAATTTATATCAAATCATTTATTAATTCAAAATATCAATTAGTTTAATGATCGCTTATAATTTATATCAAATCATTTATAAATTTAAAATATCAATTAATTTAATGATCGTCGCGCATCGTGCGGGTGAGCGTACTAATAATTAATAATTATTTTTGTTATTGTTGTTATTAATATTATTAAGAAGGTAAATCGTACTCTCCCGTCCCGGCGAAAGTGTTACGTTTGCTTTTGGCACAAGAATTAAGGAGAGTTAAACAGTAGTAGAAAGTGGTATAAAGTGATATAGAAATATATATTATTTAAAATTGTGTGTGTTTGGGATGCCTTGAATTATTCTCCTGGTTCGGACTATCTCCCTCTTTGCACACGGGGGTCTCGCTGTATACAGTATTGGGTTTTAGTATTCGTGTTGAGTTGAGCCCGTCTAATGTATTCTCTTAGTACTATATATATGGTCTTAGAGATCTGTAATCTGTAATCTGAAAACTCTAGCCTCCATAGTGAAATCTGTTCTCCTCTCTGCACGTGGACGTAGCCCATTGGTGAACCACGTAAATCTGTGTCTTCTTTACGTTTCTATTTTTTGTTTGTTTGCTCTTTAATCCTATTCCGTCACAACAGTGTGAGTAATAAAGATGTCTAAAAAGGGAAACGTGACACTTTCGTTGGGACGGCCAAAAAGGAAAACGTAACACTTTCGCTGGGATGGAGGGAGTAGTAGTTAACTATTAAAAAAAAAAATACACTTTCTGCCCCATTACAAATGTCTATGTAATTAAGGGGCACCTAGATAAAGAAAAAAGTGTTTGGAGAGTATTAGATAAAGTAGGAAAGAGAAGAGTTTAATTGATAAAGTAGGAGAAAAAAAAATAAAAATATAATTAAATAAGTGATAAAAGTAAGATTGATAAAAATGATACGATAAAGTAGTAAAGAGAAAAGTATTATTATTTTCTTTTATTTCCTCATGTTATGTTTTTGTTGGGGTTGTAGATATTTGTAATGAAACACCCAATGTAGAATTAATAGACATTTGTAATGGACGGAGAAAGATATGGCTAATCCCATATATATTAAATGGGAATAGCTAATACCATTGGCGGATGTGAGAAATGACTAATCATATATTCACGAGTATGAGCATTCTACGAGGAATATATAGTGATTCCTACTATGAAAATTTTATCAACCGTAAAAATGGAAATAGTTATAGGAATGGCCATTATATTATCATTTAGAGTATTCACTATGTGGAGAAATTTGGGAAAAATATAGAGAAAACATATACAGTGAAGAAAGTTTTAGAGCAAGCAAATTGAAGAGAGAGGAGAGGGGAAGCAATTTTGCTTCCCAAACACAAATTAAAATGCCTAATCCTTTCATAAAAGGTGATGCTTGATTGGGGTGAAATATAGTGACCCTATTTATCTTCTTTTTTTTTTCTATATATATATATATATGTATGTATATTTTATAATCTTAAAATTTATTTTATTTTAGAATTTTTTATAGCACTTACAGTTTTAATGTATATGAGCTTCTTCCAAACTACATTTATGGCCAGTTAGGAATTTATTAATTTATTTATATATTTAATTTTCTATTAGTCATAGGAAGGGGATATATAACTATGAAAATCCATTTACAAAGATGAAAATCTATAGCATAATATATAGATTCCGTATCTCCATCTTCCTAAAACAAATAAAAATTCTTGAACAATTTAATTAAATATCAAATTGGTAGTAGCATATAATTCCAACTACAAACACGTCTACACTTCATCACCATTCCAATTAGTTTTGAGCTTTGGTCCCGTCGGCCCATCCTTCCCAAAGACTTCATCCACCACCTTCACCAAACCCTCCACCGCCTTCTTCAACTTCCTCGGCAGCAATTTCTTCACCTTCCTCACCTCCGCCGCTGCATCATAATTCTCCGTCGGCCCCCATTTCCGTTCATAGCTCAACCACGGCGGCTCCGCCTCCCCATCTGCCGCCACCACCACGAACTTCGCCCCCGAATCCATCACCTTATCACTCCTCGCCCAATCATTCCTTATCCCGACGCCATCCCCCGGCCCCTGCAGATACAGCCCCTCCTCGTAGTTCCCCGCATGCCCATTCCTCGACGCGTACCAGACAAACTTGTTGCCGCTCTCAAACTGCAGAAGAGAAGCATCAACCCATCTCCCGCCGCTGTGTTGGGAGAAATAAACCTTGTGAAGAACTCCATCCAAATTGCTCACTCTCAGCGTCACGTGCTCCCAATCCCCCACGTGCTCCCCAATTCTCCCCAGCGAAAACCTCTTGATAAACCCTAATTTCGCAACTGCATGGCCATTGAAAGGGTAAAACAACCAGATCTGAATATCAGTGTAACTCCCGCCGAGAATCGTTTTAAAGTGAACGTAACACTCCGCGCTTTGTAAATCCCCTTTCTTAACCCGATCCTTCGCCTCGCCCCCGGCAGGGAGGTCGAGCCAGTACAAGCCGTCGCCCGAGCCTCCTTTCGGGAGGTTCGCCCCGCCCGGCTCGACCCGGACCGGGTTCGACTCCTCCCCTTTCTTATACAGCAACGCGCCGTTGCTGAAAAACCAGTCAACCGAGGAGGGGAGGTAGCTCTCGTCGGGGTGGAAATATATAACCGGTGCATAAGCTCGAAATACAGCTTCCATTTGGCTCCGGTTCAGCCGGCCGGTTTGGTAGTTAGGGTTTCTGTTCATCAAGCAAGATAACACAACGGCGTCGTTTTCGACGACGAATGTGCCCGCGCTTAGTGGCTGCGCGCCGGCGCCTCTAGTTTTGGGCCTCAATTTGTAGACGTTTATGCCTTGGTTCCAAATCCAGTCGTCCATCTCTGCGTCGGCGGTGAAATCGGATCGGACGCATCGGATCTTATCAACCGAGGGCTTCTCCGGCGAGGTGGCGACGACGAGGCCGACGGCTTTGTAACCGTCGGGTGGAATCGGGAGCCAGAAAAAGGCCGGGCCGCCGTCGTTGGACCAAATGAGAGTGTAATCAGTGGGATTCTTTAGAATTTCTCCCAATTCATCAGTCGCGTTTGTTTTTGCCACCAAAATTGAACCGGAAAGCGGGCGGTTGTTGGGCTGAGCGTAGCCGCCGAGCATCGAGAATCCGTCTGGGATGGGGGAAGGTTCTAGAAAGGTCGCGCCTGAATCGTCTGGCCCTCCTTTGTATGCCGTCCAGATTTTCTTAAACGAGGTGACTTGCCGGAGTTGCAGGCCTCCGAGGTCGATCTCTCCCGTTGCGAAACCTCCATCTGATCACATTAATGGCTGATTAATTAATGAGGACGGGTCAAGATACGTACCTTATTATAAGTTACTATAAAACAACACATTTGTAATTTAATGATATTATTAAGGGTTGAGAATTTTGTAGATATAATACCTGTAGGCCAATTGGGGAGTGGAGAAGGAATTGTGAAATTGGTGTCGACTAGCAGAGCATCGGCTTTGTCGGAAATGAGAGAGATGGCGAGCACCAGCAATTTTAATGTGACTATAAATGACAATTTGAGATGGCGACAAGAACCTAGGCAAACTCCCGTAAATAACAGAAACGGATGTGTAATAATCATATTCCATGCACTACCAACATTGAGAATTTCCATTTTGGGAAATCTCAGATGTTGGTTATTAAAGATTCGGCGCTCTATATATATAGCTCCTTCAATTTGTGGTGCAGATAATTTTCTTGAACCCTCCTTCAGTAAAAAGATGAACTGCAAATAAATGAATTTACTAACATGATGGGAAGTTAGAATTTGTGAAGAAAAATCACTGCCTAAGTTCTCAGTAAACAATAACGTTAATTAAATCATTTAAATCCACATATAAAGGAGTTATGATTATGAAAATCGGTTTCCATTCATTTCCGGATTTTAGAAATTGTTATGGGCCGGACTCCTTTTATTATTACTCTCCTCCCAAAAGTTATAGCCAACCTCCCTTTTCAAACATATTAAGAAAATGTAATTACGCAGTATTGCATTCTACACACTTATTTACTGGTACAGAATAGGATTATGAATTTAATACTAAGCCACATTGATAAGCATAGTAGTAGCTAGTAATAGTATGCTAGTTAGAGGGAGTACTATATGCTTTGATGAATATTTAAGAATCAAGAATTTTAATATTTTTTATATAAACATATTTAATAGTTTTACTGATTCTTTTCAGTTTGATTATTTAACTGATTTTAAGAAAACATCATCATATCCACGAGGTTAATGCATTTATGATTACAAGAATACTTGAGAAAAGAAAGTTGCCCCTTTGCAAATTAATTTTCCACATGCATAAGAATTATTTTACTTCACTGTGATATATTAGAAGTTAAAACAATGCTCTAGCTCTTATAACTATGTGCGACTATAATATGATATTATATCCTCTAATGGACGATATATTTTTATATCCAACTTAAAAGTTGGACCTTAGTTATTCATATTTATAATTAGAGTGTGCATGGGGTCTATTGGTGGCATATATAGATATTCATATCAGGCCAATTCTGCGTCCGTACGACATACGGATAGAGCCTACAATAGCTTAAAATAATAAGATTTGCTTTGTAGATGTAATCTCCTGCCTTTTTATGCCAATGTACTATCTTAAACGTGATTAAGTTTTTCTAACAATAGAACGTAATATTCCATATATATATACATATCAAACAAATACAATTAGTCTTATAGATACCTAGCTAGTTGTAGCCTGTAGGTGCGGATAAGGTTGTTTCACTTTATTTAATTTATTTTTTCTCCATAAGACAAAATCACGTCTAATGATATTTATCAAACAAATTGAGATTTACAGCACTTTGTGCATAACTTTTACATTTTCTTGAGGCCATCATAAGCAATTTTCAATATCCACACACATATTTAATTAGACATACCCGTACCCGAGTTCAATGAATATCGCCATAAATATCTTATAGCAAAAATCCTTCAAGATTTAGTTTATATGTATTTACAATCTGGTACAATATTCACACGTATTTGGCTATACCCGAATGCGACTAAAAATTAGATAAATTCTTATGAGCTCGTTGAGAATAACTCACTTCTAGTTCATGGCCTACAAGAAATTGAAGGCAATATGGCTAATGGCTCCACGGTGAGATGGATCTATAGAATTTAGATAGCCCAATAATAATAATATCAAAATGATTTAAAATGACCCTGTATCTATTACAGTATGAGCTAAATTGGCTAAAGGCACAAGAAAATTAACAAAATGTTATGAAATTAGCCTATATTTTGCATGTATATACCTACTTAAAGTATATTGATTTTGGGAAAAGTAATTAAAATTGAATGAGGAGAAAGGAATTTGTGATCTTATAAGGACCGTTATAGTTACAACTGTTGTTCAACCACAAATTACAAAAGATTTACTATAATTTTTTTACAGAAGCTAGCCTATTCGTTGTTCCTAGTGATGTCAGTTTTACTCGGTACCCGCCCCAATATATACATTAATTAATATTATAAATTAAAAAATTAAAATGCAGTAATTAAAAAATAGTAAAATTATATATTTTATATATAATTACTATATTAAAAAAAAGAATTTATAAAAATTAAAATTATTAACTAAAATAAAAAGGAAAACAGTGACAGATACCCGACCGGTTTTCTTCCCCACTGGGTAATCCCCGCCCCAGTGTAAACGGGTACGGAGATGAATTTATGAAGCTGGCGGCTATGGGGGTGGGAATGCATGCAAAACCCGACCCGAACTGGCTTGTTCCTATGCAATTGAACATTATAATTAGTCATCATTTGCAAATTCCAGTATTCTACTTCTTTTACAAACCCTTCATGTACCAAAAATGAAAAAGGAAAAACAAAACAAAGAAGCAATCATCCAAATTCAAATGAAATCATAGGCAAAAATGTTCAACGTGAATAGAAAAGATACCTTTAGATGATGAAGCTTGCTCGGAGTAGCCGAAAGAATAGGATTGATATATGATGATCTTTTTTTTTTTTTGTCTTCAGTGGTGCAATTTGATGTAATCTACAAGACTACAACTATTCAATTACTATTTTTAGAAAGAGAATTGTAAAATAAAGTTGAAACGGGTTTTGAAAATCCCTAAAATCGCCCACAACATAGAACAAAAGATGTTGAATCACTAGACTCGGCCATGGATTACCGGTTCAACAACTTATTAATTAGTGAGTTTGCCTAGATTTTAGTACTTTATATATAAGAAGAAAAGGTCATTAACTCGTCAAATCTCGTTAGTAGATTACTAGATTTGTTGCTACTGCATTGTGCGGTGGCTGGATATTCATTAGTTATTAGCCTATATAATCATGGCTGGATTTCAAAATGCATGATTCTTCCATAGGAAATTAAAGCACCTTACTTGTATACATTTCTATAATCTATTTATGGGCGAGATTTAGCCAATACTATTCGTTTTCAATATTAAAAGTTGGGTGTCTCTTATCTCTTTTTTCTCAATCAGAGTCTCAAATCTATTTATAATTCCAATTCTAAAGGTTTTAGCCACTTAAGCCCTCATTCTTCTCTCCTAATGCCACATCACTTT
>JAYJMF010257823.1:0-14119 GCA_036873715.1 Salvia sclarea
AATAATTATTTTAATTGTTTGGTTAATAAATTTTAAGAAAAATAAATTAATTAAATTCTATTAAAAACCGAACCGATTAATTATAAGTGAACCGAACCGAAACTCTTAAAATATCAAAGTGACCCTTAAAAATTGCAAAATAAACCCTACTATGTATACATACTATGTTGATTTATTTAAAAAATAAGTCCATAAAATCACTACATGCACGGATAATTCGCATACCATATTTGAATATTATCACATTAATTAATGTGAAATAAGTATTAAATAATTGATGCCTATCTACCATAACTTAGTTTGCTTTTCTTTTTTTGTTCAAAACTTCATCAGTTTGCTATTTCTCGCTCGCCGAAATTGGATTTGAGAAAGCAAATGTACCACAGTCCACCATCATCTACTTAGAACGTAAATTGATATTCATTTAGTTCCACAAAATTAAATTTCTCGACAATCAGATCAAACCCAGTCCGACTGTATTGTATATTTTAAGGCGAGGTTCTGTTTATGCGTTTATATTATTTAGTTTATATATTCAGTATGTGCTGTGTAATATAGTACAAGGAAAATATAGGGAGTAATCTTTTCTCTTTTAAATAGATTAATTTGAAAAAAGAAAGAGTGATTACCGGCGGGAATGTAGGGGTCGGCGCCGGCCTCGCCCTCAAGATTGGGCAGAAACAGTTGAATTGAATGAGCGTATGTTTCTGTACTTATATATATATATATACAAATATATAAATCTCCAGAACCATATGATCCTTGAGTGCATGCATATTAAAACAAATTAATTTTCATAAGTAGGTTTTTTACGCATATATTCCCACAAATCCTCCAAAAGTCAAAAGCTTTACTAAAATTTGTAAACCAATAAAATATTGCACAGCCCCATGAAATAACAGTTGACCTTTGATTAACCTAAATTGACATTTCCTTCTATAGCATGCATAATAATATGAACTGCAGTGGCCTATCTCTAGTATATAGATTCTGATTTCCATGGCTTCATTAATTTTCAAAGGCTGTGTTATTTTCTCTCAACAATAATTGTTGCCATGTGTCACTGACCCCATTTTTTTTAAATTAGAACTTATCTTAGGATCCCTAACTACCGCTTGCTTTATTATACAATATCCGATTTATTCCATCATATACTAGTAGTTACTAATTAGCTAGCTATAGTAGAAATTCGATAAAATAATACTCGATTATTTAATAAATTCTCTAAGATAATATTTTTCGTCGGTCCCGACTCGGGGATAGAATGCTAAATTATTAAACTCGTTAACATTATAAGATAATATATTTTTGATAATTTCTATAGACCCCATATAAAATATAAATTAATAATTTTTTATATTCTAAATATTACATTAATGATTTATGAGGATTTCTTAAAAAATGACTCAATCCTCTTTTGTTTTTGTTGAAATCAATTTTATCTTAAATCTCGTCTCTAATTTTCCTTGCCATGGTAAGAAATTTTAGTGTTGTTTTCTCATAGCTCAACTTGAAATTATTCAATATGATTGTCGTTTTAATAGCCTGTTCACGAAGGTGGCTCCATTGTAGAACTTTCATCATCATGTTTATCATGTTGTGTGCGATTTATTTATGTTAGCATGTTTTGATCTTGTATTTATATAGAAAATATTTAAAATGATACATTAAACACAAGAAATATAATAAGGTGGAAAATTGAAGGATTCTCTCACATTGGCCCTTCATTTTATCTGCTTTAATGTATTGTACAATAATTAAGTATATGTTTAAGAGGTGTTTGTAAATTAAATATTTCATTATTAATTTATCGATTAATTAAAATCTCTTTTAATTAATAAGTTTTTGCGGTTCCATCGGTATTAATTTATAGAGTTTCTACTATTATTACCTCTTAAACTGCTCCAATAAACCCAATAAATAATTTAGTCAGATGAGACATCAAAGTATTACTAGCTACTTAGCTCGTGCGGCATTACTTGACACCATTTACATCATCAATTTACAGTTTATTCAAGAAAATGTTATCGATTAAGTTATTGCTTTTAAATATTTACTTTATTTAAAAATTTTGATTTATAAAGATGATGGCAGTACTACTACTATTGCAAGAAACTCATAGTAGAAAAACTACGAGTTCAGCAGCAGAAACTCAAAGCACTATCAGTCGTCAAATATTGAATCTATATTTCTGTCGGCCCCAATAGATCTTGAGTTTCATTTTTCACCCATATGGTTTTTAAGATTCGAGTTTAGGCTATAAGTCTACAACAACGCAAGTATCCCACCAAGGCTTACCTCATGTTTAAACAATTTGAGGCCCAAAAACACAAAATCACGGCCCATTTAGCATTTTCCCCTCATTATAGCATTTTATTTTTATTTTTAAAATTAAAAGTATTAATTGGTATACCATTTTATTCGCATAGCCTGTAACTTAAAATCTATGATGAAATAAATTTATTACGATAACCCACAAAAATATGGGGAAAAATACGTTGGAGTTTGATTTGAGAGAGCGAGAGAGAGACGCTGGAGTTAGATCAAAATATTTTTATTAAACAAGAGACAATAAAAGGAAAAAAAAAACAAGGACATATATATAGAAGGACACATTTATTTATGAGCTTCATGACCCATTACAATGACCCTTTATGGCCTATTTCTGGCCTTGTACTGTCTGAATGAAAATTCTATTCACATGTCTAACATAATTTTATCAAAGTAATTCAACAATCTTATATATATTTACCACAATAATAAATACAAAATACCAATTAAACTAAAAATTTAAATAAGTTCTAAAATTTTATTAAAATAAATAGATAATATCTAGAAAAAAGTATATTTGTTACAATAATTTATGTTTATATTAGAATAAATATATCAAAGATTTCAATGGGGCCTTAATTTTATTGGTAGCTTCAATGGCCTCAACCCAAGGCCCAACGTCCTTTAAGTAGACTGAGGTCATATCCGACAGTTTAAATTGTTTAATATTGTGGGTGAACTTTACACTACTATAGAATAAAAAGTAGAGTAATTGTCATAATGTTTTTTTTTTTTTAAATAGTTTTGATTTATTTAATTATTTATAGTTTTGTTATATCTTGAAATTATAACGTTTGATAAAATAACGAACACGCCCCATCCGAACACATAGGGGCCAAGTAGAGTACAGAATTGATCGTGATTCCAACATCACAAATAGCAATATTTTAAATTACTTCCATGCAAACAAAAGATTTACAGCGCGTGGCCAAATCTCCAAGAGAAAAGCTGGCTTTAACACCATATTTGCAGTTAGCACAAGCTCTCCTCAAAACTGATGATACTAACACGAAAAGAAGAAAAAAAAATCTAAAATTTTCAACTAGCTAGCCTTATTCCTGCTTCTGTTGAAAAACAGCAGGTTGATTTTTGTAGGTGACAAAATGAATACTACATAATATTGACAGGAAACATTTTAGCAAACTCTGCCGGCGTAACAGTTCAAAGGGCCTGCATCAGTGGTTAAGGAAGGCACCATGGATCCATCGGCCACACGAAACGACTGCGCTTTGGTGTAGCCTGGATTGATGCTTCCATATCCAGAAGGCACAAAGTAGGCCCCATTCATGAACCTGTCCCTTGATGATCTCCATTTCCAGCTGTTCCATCCATTTTTAGCCTCTCTCTTTGTAACCTGTTCATGTATTTATTAATGCATAATTTATTAGTTTCTACTTTCTATTAATCTTGACAGCACATTCAAGAGTGTTTATATAGCTAGGGTTTTGAGTTAATTACTTGTTTTGTAGAAGGATTGTTGGGGGCCATGAAGTAGTTGCCTTCACTGAAAATAGTTGGATTCGCACTCCCACCAATGGCATACATTTGCCACTGCTCGTATCTGTTGTTAGCCACATGTGCATAACCTAGCCTTACCCTGCCACAATCAACATTTTCTTTTCTAATATATACCAATCTTAAAATAGATAATAAGATATATATACGGGGAAGCAACACTTGAAACCCTTCCATTTTAAATTCTAGTGTGAAAAGTTTCAATCTGCAGAACCACTTATTATTGATATTATGCATTATTGTAATTTATAAAATGAGACATTGTGAAATGCATCCATGATTAATAGTCCAAATCGAATTTTACATATGACGGAAGAAAAAGTTTCTATTCGATCCTCTACCTACAATATTAATTATTATAAAATGAATACCAAATAAATTTGAAGTGAAAATGTTTACCTCGGCATTCTTTGAATCAAACCAGGCCCAAAACGGTTAAAAGCAACTGTAACTTTTATTTTTTTGTCCTCCAAATTGTTATCATCGTGCCCAAACAACATAACCTGCCACACACACACACACAAAAAAAAAAAATATTGATATTAATTTCTGAAAATCCTAATTAAGAGAAATGTGGGCATGCAACTTACTTTATCATGTTGTGCAAAGAAATTGTTGGAGATGGTTATCCCCGTAGAGCCGTGGATGACGTCGATGAGGCCGTCGGAGGCCCGAGCAAGATAGCAATGATCGATCCATACGTGGGAGGAATCAAATATGTCGATGGCATCCCCGTCGGAGCCGCGGCGGTGGCCCAGGTGGGTGGGGCTATTCCTGACAATTCCGGCCTTCCCGGGCTTGCAATCATGGATGCTAATCCCATGTATGATGACATGGCTCACATGTTGTATAGTGATGCAAGGCCCATATCCAATCTCCACCCTAACCCCTCTCCCATCAATGGTCTTGTAACTATTAATCATGAGCTCATTCTTGAGCTTGATGACCATGCTCCTAGCAAACACAATCCAAAGAGGGCTCGATTGGATGACGCCGTAGCGGAGCGTGCCCGGCTTGGGGATGGCGGGGTCGTCGGAGGGGTTGGTGACGACGTAGACGCGGCCGTATTTGCCACCGATGGCGTTGCGGCCGAACCCCACGGCGCAGTCAGCGAGGGCGCCGCGGTTGGCGGCCCAGTTGGCCTTGGGGCGCCAACATGAGTCGATGGGGTTCATGGCCTTGTTGGAGGAGTATTGGGAAAGGACTAGCGTTGTGGATAAGTTGAAAGAGAGTAGAATTAGAGTTAGTTTTTGTAGGAAAGAGATTGTTGGGGCCATGGTGGGAGCAGTTAGGATTTAGGTTTAACAAAGAGGGGATCACAATTTATATGCACATATCATTTGGGTTGTGTTTAAATAAAAAGGGTGGCACCCACGTTTATGTAGGAATGTTTCTTTGGACTTTGGCTAAGATTCTGGAGAGATATTAAACGTGATCGCACGAGATGCTAGGATTCTTGACTTTTCCACTTCTGAACTCATTTTTAATTTCAGAGACTTCGACCCTCACTTTGTTTATGTGTACAATAATTTTGATGCTCTTCATTTAAACAATTATATATTTGGATAAATTGACCTTAACATATCATATTTTAATTCTTAGGTTTAGGATGGATGTATGATCGATGTACTTCAATTCATATATATATCTATGTGAAGTATAAAAGAAAAATGCCCGGCCTGCTCACTGGATTAGAAGGAGATTAGGTACACTTAATCTTTTCATACTACACTACTATCGGAACCAACAATATTCGAAAATTTATATTTTCTTTTATAAAATTCACAACATAATGATTTCTACTTTAGAGACATAAACATCACCTGGCAAATATATATAGAAGGCGATTGGGAGGAATTGAGTGGCTGAATCATTGCATTTCTACTTGTTATGCTATATTTTAGGAATTCATCGCATAAATCTTTTTTAAAAATCACGCAATAAATAGACATCGAAAGGGTTCCTTTAGTGTGACAAGGTCATTTGGTAGACAAAGCTTGTGAGACAGAGAAATTTGGGGCACGTCCGATGAGTAATGCAACACATGTGAAAATATGTTTATGCTATGTAGGGCAATTTATATATTGTAGTAATACATTTTGATATATATTTTGTTGGGAAAATATGTGAAAAATGAAGATTGAAGACTGGAGTTCTGAAAACTAAAGTTCAAGAAATAAGAGGTGCAGCATAAGAGGTTCTACACGTGGCAATTGAACTTGTTAAGTTCAGTATAAAGTTTCGTCAAAACTGAAGTTTCTTCAGTTAGTTACTGATGACATGTGGAAAGTCGTCTTTTTCAAAGGAGAGTCGCATTAAATGCGAAAGATTTGAAGATCGTCCTCTCTCCAGAAATAGCGCGAAGACCTTATCTCTGTGGTGCAAAACCTTTCTAAGCACCTTATTTCTTATTCCTTGGAATCACGCCAGATTCGGAAGATAGGAAAGAGAAACTCAAGTTGCAGAAGGTCACAACGGCAGATTTAAAGATACGATCTTCTCCAACGGATCTATTTTTGAAGATGCCTATAAATGGAGGACTTCTCTAACACTTGAAGATTACCGACTCAATGCATAAGCCAAAACTCTGCATAATTCAAAAGCCAGTTTAAGCGTTCAAATCCACATCAGTTTGAGTCGAAGAAGAGAACTCTGTTTTCAGTGTCAAATACTCTTAGTACTTTACTAAGTCTATTTCATGTTCTCTTAGTTAGTCTAAGCCCTTATATCCCTCATATCTTAAGCTTAGATACCCTTGTTGCAGAGAGTCTGTTCTCTGTAATCAGTTGGAATTTTTTCAAACCCCTTTTCAAAGTTAGAATAGAGTGAGTTTGAGTATGTGTTCGTGACAGCTGTCTGAACACTAGGTCCTTAGCACCCTTAAGCTAAGAGTTTAGGCTTTCATAGTGCCCATAAACCGAGAAGAGAAAATCCTACATTGTGAGTAGGTACTGACCTGTAAAGTCAGTTTAAGGTTTGTTGTGCACCCGCAAGCACAAGCCCAGAGCGATTGACTGTTTGATCAGCAGTCCGTGGACGTAGGAGGTGTTTCACCGAACCACGTAAAATTCTCTTGTGTGCTTTAAATTTTTGTGCTCTGTTTCTCCGCCTTTATCTCTCTGCAAACTGAACCTCTAAAAAAACTGATCACTTAATTCTAGATGTCTTCGTGATAACTAAAAGGCTAATCTAAATCGTTTTCCGTTGCTGAGTTATTAGTCTAACTGATAAATCTTCTGATAGTCAGTAAGATTCATAACTCTCCTTTTTGTTTTCAAAATCAAGACTGAACTCTCTGTAAACTTCTGTTTGACAACAAATTTTTCATACTGAAGTTATCTGACTGAACAATTCTCAGTCACAGTCTTATCCTGTTTGAAAACTGAACTCTGTGTACTGATACTCAGTATCAGTTTCTCTTTGTATTTTTTCAAAAATAGTCTAATGGTGTATTACCCCCCCTACATCAGTTCAGTACCCCTCCGGGACCAACATATTTCATGAAATAAAATACAAAAATCATAACAGATATTATGCGAAAAATGCTAGCAATTGATTCATAATTAAAACGCATTAGAGTAATCCTATAATAAGAATTAATAATTGGAATAGACATAAAAACATAGGAGTATATATTTATTAAAGTCACATAACTTTCACATACATTGCATATATATGCGAACTAGTTAATCTCGACTATATATATGAAATTATAGCAATCATAAAGTACAAATATATAAATAAATGATATCGTGGACCATATATAACTAGTTAGGCATAGCTACACATCCCAAACTGACAAGAGCTTCCTTTCTTACATCTGTTGTTGCACTTTCCGCAATTTCTAGCATCAAATGATGGATTCACACACAGCCCTTTGCAACAAATCTCTTGGTATTTGCATTTCTTACCACAAAATCCACAATTTACTTTGTCATTCATCACATTAACGCATTGTTTTTTGCAGCAATCCGGGCCAGCACTCCCTTTGTTTGAACATACTCTAGGAAACTTGTCACAACTCATAGTTGCCCGTGGTTTTTGGGCAAGAAACCGGCTCGACTTCCTCTTTATTGGATGATGTTCGTCTTCGTGTTCGAATGCATTTCTTGCAACGCTTTTTTCATTAGTATCAGAAAGCAATCCATCACTAGCCGGGGATGAATTAATGGAAGTTATGGTGGCTAGTAATGCTAAAAAGACAAAAAATAACTTGTTTGAGTTCATAGTTTTCTAGTATGGATTTTTTTTTTGTTCTAATAGATATACCTAATGACTATCACAAGGGATGTATTTGATGAATGAAGGTTTTTGTGAGTAATTAGGGTTATGATCAATTAAGGTTGTATTTATACATGGATGTGTACGTACGTAGTTTGAGAACAATAGAAAGCTTTGACATTTGATGCCATTTTTCAGTTGTGTTGCAACTCAAAATTAGGCTAAGAAATTTAATTTCTACATTTTTGAAAGTCAAATGATATTAGGAAATAGGAGATGCACCCACTAATATTGGTGGGTGATATACGCAAGTTATTTCTTTCTCGAAATTCATTCTTTCTTTTTCTCCATTTTCCGGAAAATATATGAAATTATGTGCACCCCTTAATAAATGCATACAAATCAATATACTTTAATTTTTCTTTAAAAACGAGAGAATATTGAAGGAATTTTTTAATATAATTAATTTAAATTTTGATGAATGAGAACTCGACATGCATGCCATGGAGCTATACATTTACAGCTCGGCTCATGGAGTACTTGATTTTGTCACACTAAAAATTAATTAATACTCGAGTGCATGGAATCATTCCAAATTTCCAATATTGTGAAGATCGAAGGAAAAATAGTTCCATTTCTAATATGTCTGTTAAATTTAAGTCAATTACGAAAACGTTGAAGCAACTGCAAGCACATTTTCTTTTACCAAATCAAATAAAATTCAAAAATTAATGAGGTGAGATGAATACCATATTTGATCAGTTACAGAATCACTAACTTGTGGGCACGGCGTTTGGCCGATCTCCAAATTAGCCAATACGATCTTGACCAGGTAAGTAAGATTGTCACAAAATTATTTTATTTCATAATTTGGGCTAGATATATATATGATGGTATATCAACTGGATTGGACTAGCTAGGGTATTTCTTATTTAATGGAGCTGTAAATATTTAGGTTTTATCATAATCCCAATCCCACTATGGTATCTATCTTTAGTGCGATATTAATGACATGTGTATGCATGCAAATCATTATAAATTAAATTTGAAGATAATAGTAAAATATAAATGACATGTTCCTCCAAAACAATGAGATATATGGATTTATGAGAAATTCCATAGTACGTGGATTATATGAGCCAGCTTTAGTGCGCTACGTGGATTATATGAGCCAGCTTTAGTGCGCTAGTAATCCGTTTAATTTTGTCTTTCTTATTCCTGAAAATATACTTTCGAATTTAGAAGTCGTGGAATTTTAATTTACTAAAAAGAATACGAAAATAACATTAGAATAAGTGTTTCTTTGTTCCCACAACATTAGAATCAATTAATGTTACTCAATTTGTACACACGCCAAAAAAAGTAATAGTAATAATAATAACACAAATATTTGCGTTAGGTCAATTGTTTGCCGCTCCTATTCTAAGCCATGAGTCGAGCTAGAGGGAGCCGAAGACGAACCCGGAGCAAGTTCAAAGACAAAATTGTTGCCAGTCACATTATTTATATATTAATATGTAAATGTGCCTCTAATAATAAATACTTTATTTTTAAATCTACTAAAATCTGAAAATATCTTAGGAACCATATATTGTTTCGGAAGAATTGCTTTGTAAATATACAACGTACAATAGTTTCAGCACTAAAATTGAGCGTAACCTTCAGCCGCGCTTGCCAAGCGCACGCTTGTGGCCACAAGCGCCGAACGCTGGCGCTGGTACCCACGTGGCGCGCCGTGGTTGGGCAACGGCAAATCCGATTTATTTTTTTTCCTTTTTTTTAAAACGGTCAAAATGACCGTTAATTTTTAAATTATTAATTTTTAAAAAAAAACGGTCAAAATGACAGTTATGTTTTAATTTTTTTTGGGCGAATAAGCAAAAAAGTCCCCATCGTTGACTCTGAAATGCAACTAACTCCCCGTCGTTTGGAAACTTTCGAACCCATCACCGACGTCCCGATTAATATGCAGATTAGTCCGAGTTTTGACGGAGAGGCAGACGGCCGTATGCTAATTTCTGATTTTTTTTTTTTTTTTAATTTGGTGGGTCCCCCAACAATCAAACACTTATGCTGCACCACCTCCCCAATCTCCCCCGCCGTCAGCGTCACAAGAAACACGACGATCTCCACGAGGACCGTCGGCAGTGGCAGTACCCTAGGAATCAAGCTCGTGACCACGGGGAAGCCGCCGTTGACCGCTGTAATCACGAACAGCGTGACGAATCTCGCCACCAACCTCCTCGATTTCCCGACGTCGGCATTCCGCGTGAGCGGCGCCGCCGCAACGCAAACGAGGAGCAGCAGAGCCACGTTGAGGAGGAGAAATGCCTTAGCTCGTGACCATGGGTGCAAGTCGCGGCAGAGGCCTCGTAAATTGTCCCCGCCGAGGCCGTGCTGGTTCCATCGGTGATCGACGGGGGGGCAATGTTGTCGGCGAAGACAAGGAGGAAGGGCGGGAGGGAACCGAGCTTGTAGATCCTCATGCGCTTCTGGAGCTCCATCCTCCACGATCTTGGTGGTGCAGTCGTCGTTGCGTCAGCGCTGGAGGTCGATGACCATGACGCCGGTGTTGAAGTAGCAGGGGCGGCGGTTGGCGAAGGTGAGGGAGAGGGAGGGGTTGGACCAGAAGGTCGGGTGAAGTAGGATGTGAAGTTGACGTTGCAGTACTCCGGCGCGCCAGCACGGCGTTGTGCACGAGCGGGGTCGCGGCGAGCTTGGTGATGTTGTCGACGAGGACGAGGTCGGAGTCGAGATAGATGATCTTGTTCACGCAGCTGGGGAGGAGCTAGGCGAGGTAGTTGCGGGCGTAGTTCAGGGGACAGTCGAGTGCAGCGCGGATCGAGGTCGAGATCAGCCCCGCCGCCGTGGAGTCGTCGAAGTGGTAAATCTGGAAACGGAGGTAGGGGAAGGAGGCGACGAAGTGGAAGACGATGTTCTCGGGGCAGTAGGAGTGCTGGAGGACCGACGGGATGGTGGCGATGGAGCCGCGAAGGTAGGCGACATCAAGGGTCGTTGCAACATTGATCGCATTGCCGTCGTCGAAGCACATGACGGCGGCGGCGGGGGCGAGGGAGGGGCAGTATACCTATAACTCATTTGGGGGACCCACCAAATAATAAGAAAAAAGGGAATATCGAAAATTAGCAGACGGTCGTCTGCCCCTCCGTTAACACTCGAACTAATCTGCATATTAATCGGGACGTCGGGGACGCGTTAGTAAGTTTCCAAACAATGGGGAGTTAGTTGCATTTCAGAGTCAACGTTGGGGACTTTTTTGCTTATTCGCCCTTTTTTTTTTTTAAAAAAAAAAACCAGATTTTTAATCAATAAATACCCCCATTTCTACCCATTTTTTCGCACCACCTTCTACACTTCATTTCTTCCCTTTCTCTTGCATTTCACACCCCTTTTCACTTGCATTTTTCAAGCTCAATCAAAATCATGTCTTACGACGACGAGGAGTTTCAAAAAAGACTCAAAGATCGAGCGATCTTTTATTCCAAACCACCACCACCTTGTTCGGGCAAGTCATCGAGACGGCAGGGATGTATATGAAGTCGTACGTACCGGAGCCAGTAGAGGAGGCGGAGGGTCAGACGAAGAAGAAAAAGGTGTTCGTACATCGTGACCGCCTTATTGGTAAGCGCGTCTTCACCAGGATTACTTCGCCGAAGCGCCACGTGGGGAGACGACGTCTTCCGCCATCGCTTTCGTATGACGAAAGGGCTATTCAACCACATCGTGCAGACGTTGGAGGCTCGGGAACCATACTTTCAGCAGTGCTCGGATGCCACGGGAAGATTGCGGTTCACCGCGGTGCAAAAGTGTACGATGGCGTTGCGGCAACTTGCAATGGGTGGCTACGTCGACCACTTAGACAAGTACCTCCGGATGGACGAGAGTACGGGTCGCCTTGCTCTGGAGACCTTTTGCAGAACTCTCATATCTGCATATGGTCCGGAGTTCTTACGGACGCCAACGATGTCCGACTGCGCCCGCCTTCTACATATGCATGAATCGAGGCACGGCTTTCCCGAAATGCTGGGTAGCATCGACTGCATGCATTGGCCATGGAAGAATTTCCCGAATGCGTGGAGAGGGGCGTTCACAAATCAGAAGAAGTGGCACGCAACGGTTGTCCTTGAAGCCGTCGCTTCTCAAGATCCGTGGATTTGGCACGCGTTCTTCGGTGTCGCTAGCTCAAACAACGACATTAATGTACTCAACCAGTCGGACGTGTTCGATGAGCTTCTCAACGGGAAGAGCCCGGGGTTGACGTTTTACGCCAACGTCTCTCGATACAAGATGGGCTACTATCTCGCCGATGGGATTTATCCATCTTGGCCCACCTTTGTCAAGACTCTCTTGTGCCCGACTGACCCGAAGAGAGCTCTGTACGCGACGAAACAGGAAGCGGCATGAAAGGATGTGGAAAGAGCCTTCGGCGTCCTCAAAGCTCGTTGGGCTATTCTCAGCAGGCCAGCGCGACCCTGGTTCAAAGAGTCGTTATCGAACATCATGTATGCTTGTATTATCTTGCATAACATGATAGTTGAGGACGAAGACAACTCTATAACCAATTGGAGTTCGGAGGAAGGATCGTCCACTAAAGTCGAGAGTACGAGTCGAGGAGCCTCTCCAACCTTCCAAGAGTATCTGCAGAGGAAGGTGGATCTTCGAAATCAAAGAGCTCACGCAAAGCTCCAAGATGTTTTGATCGAAGAAATATGGGCCTGTTTCAGGGGTTAATGTATTTTTTAGTATTATTGTATTCAATAAATGTAGTAATGTTTTAATATTATAATATAAAAGTATAAATTTTTAAATATTGTGAATTACATTTAAAAAAAATTAGAGAGCTCCAAAGATGTAGCTTGCTGCTGTAGGAAAAAAGTGACAGGAGCTTGCAGAGCTCCAAAAAATGGCAGAGAGCTCCGGATGGAGCTTGCTGCTGCGGATAGCCTAAGGCTCTATTCAGTAGTTGCCTCTATCGTACGTACAATAGTTTCAACACTATGCTCATAATCTCAACTTCATCTCCAATAGGAAGGAATATTTTAGAATATATTCGTTTGTTTGTTTATTGTGTTGATTTTATTTCTATTTTCAATGTTTTTATGTCTAGTTATTGTAGTTTTATTGGATTTTAGCAATTTTGTCATTGTTGTAATTTCATAATAAAAACTCAAGAAAAAAATCAACCGTATCGGCCAGTTCGAGGTAGTTGCCTATCTTTCATGTTCGTCTGACTGCCTCAAGTTGGCCGACAATATGAGGTAAGCGATCGGTCAACTCAAGGTAGCCAATCCATCGACTATCTCACATGACCGGCGAGCTATATTTTCCTAATACTTTTCTGACACAATTACGAATATGTAAGAAAAATATAAGATTTTTTTTTCTTACACATACACTATGAATGACAATTTAGCCAATCAGAACATGATATATATTTGTTATAGTAGTTGACAAATTTGAATATGATGCTTATAAATGATGACAAATATAGATTTCTTCAATAGGTTATAGCAATATGTTACTATTAATTTGTCAAAGAATAACAAAACAAAAGGAAATGAAAAATTCACAAATATTACATTTAACTAAAGTGCACAAAAAGATTATGCTAACATAATATTTCTAACATCCATCCAAGTTAATCGGTTTGTACCCTAATCTGATTTTAGCGCATATCATCAAATCCCAAATATATAGAGATATGGATGACCAAGATCATTGTATAACAAACTTTGTGAGTTAAGCTGAGGAGATGTAGTTCCAATGCTAAAATTGGGGCATTCAAAGAATTTTCTTCACAAGTGATCCTAATTTTAAATTTTGCATGTAACGTATATCTTTTTCGTATGTAGTGTAGTTGTCCCGTCTTTGTACGTGTTGGGAAAATATATGTAATGTATTATAATGTTTTAATGATCCCAAAACCTCCTTGATATGCCTTAGAATTTTTATTGAGACCTACATGTTTTGGTCTTTAGATTAGTTTTGGCAGGCTGAAGACTGAAGACCAAGACTGAAGACCGAAGCTGAA
>JAYJMF010257934.1:0-14119 GCA_036873715.1 Salvia sclarea
AGAGTTAATCACAAGACTATAGAGTAGTGATTGGTGCAATTGTATCAAAGACCCCTGAGCTCCTTAAATAGCCTAAGAAACTCCTCCTACTTTGATACAAATCCGATGTGAGATAAAATACCTTTTATTTTAACACCAGGAAATACTCAACAGGAGGCAATAAGGACGAGAGGAGAGGAGACAAGATGAGACTATTGGTATTATTTTTTATGAGGCAACCGTGAAACGCTCCACAAGGTGACAAAATATGAACCACCAAAAATGAAATTAAATAATAAAAAATAATTATATATCTTTACTGAATTAGATGAACCCTTTTTAACAATTAAAATTCTTTTAAGAAAGAACTAAAGAAAATAAAATTGAGACACCAAATATGAAACAGTGGATGTCAAGTGTGATTTAGGTGGTATGGATGGCGTATAAAAATGATACTTAATCAGATTGTAGATTGCGTAAGCGGAGGATATTTTGGTGGAATGGTGGGGGCGAGGGGTATTTTCGTGATTTGAAGAAACGTCCAATTTCAAGGCTGGCTCTTCATCCACCCTTAAAAGCAGCCAGTCATCCGAGAGGTGTGGCTGCCAATAGGTAGATTGGCTCTCTCACTCAAAAATGGCGGTAACGGATTTATTCGCCGGCGAGATCGCGACGGAGCTCCTGAAGCAGCTCTGGAGCATCGCGCGGAAATCGGCGTCGTGCAGGTCGAGCGCGGAGCAGCTGATCGTGTACATGAACGAGCTCCTCCCAATCATCCAGGAGATCAAGATGGCGGGAAACGAGCTCCCCCAGACGCGGCAGCGGCAGCTCGACCAGTTCTCGGAGACACTCTCCGGCGGCCTCGAGCTCGCCAACAAGGTCCTGGCCTCGCCGCGGTGGAACGTCTACCGCAACATCCGCCTCGCGCAGAAGATGGAGAAGCTCGAGAAGGCCGTGTCCAGGTTCATGAAGGGCCCCGTGCAGGCGCACGTGCTCGCCGACGTGCACCACGTGCGTGTCGATATGGCCGAGCGCTTCGACCGCCTCGACTGGAAGCTCGGGGCCATGAAGATCGGTGTGGACGGCGACGGGGGGTGCCTCGGGGCGGCCGTCAAGAGGGTCGAGGAGGAGGAGCGCTGGTGCGAGGACAATTTGGTCAATTTGGGCGGGACCGCTCTCGAGCTCGGGAAGGTCAAGGTCAAGGAGATGTTGATGGGGGATCATGCCGCCGCCGCCGCCGTCGTCGGGATCCATGGGATCGGCGGGATAGGCAAAACCACTCTTGCTAGAGAAATATGCAAGGATGATCAAATCAAAAGTAACTTCTTTTTTTCCTTCATTTTCAACACTATTTTTCATACTATTTTTCTCTTTCTCCCTCATTTTCTTACGATTGACTAATTTGTTATTTCTTTCATCACTCCCAACATGTCAATATGTAAATGCAATTCATTAGTCAAAAAGCTATTCAGAATTCAATGGCAGGTAAAGTGAGCTTACATTTGTGAATTTTGCAGGTTATTTCAATGGCAGGGTGTTTTTCCTGACTGTGTCTCAATCTCCCAACATTGAGCAAATGAAGTCAAAAATATGGGGAATGGTGTCAGGGATTAGCACTATCGGAAACATGGGGCATCTTCCCCAACTCAAATTCGGCTACGAGATTGATCAATCTCGTAGCCGAACCCTGCTTGTTCTCGACGATGTCTGGAAACAATCTGTCGTCGAGCAACTCCTTGTAAAGATCCCCGGCTGCAAAATCCTCGTCGTTTCGCGCCTCAAGTTCCCCCCATCCGTCGTCGACTGCTCCTACGAGCTCGACTTGCTGGCCGAGCACGAGGCCATGTCGCTCTTCTGCCACTTCGCCTTCGGCCAAACCACCTTGCCTTTGGGCGTTGACGAGGAAATGGTCAAGCAGGTGACCATATTTACCATTTTCCTAACAGGGGCGGAGCCAGAAATATAGCTGATGTCTGTTTTTCTTTTAATTGTGTTTAGGTTGTGGATGAGTGTGGGCGGCTTCCACTGGCTCTGAAAGTGATCGGGGCGTCGCTGAAGGGGCAGTCGGAGATGTCGTGGACGAGTGCTAAGAGCCGGCTGTCGCGGGGGCAGCCTCTGTGCGAGTCCCACGAGGTTCAGCTGCTCGAGCGGATGAAAATGAGCATCGATAATCTGTCGGAGACAGAGAGGAAATGCTTCATGGATTTGGGTGCCTTCCCTGAAGACAAGAGGATCCCACTGCACATTCTCATCAATATGTGGGTGGAATTGCATGATATCCCTGAGGAAGAAGCCTTTGCTGTATTAGTCCAGCTTTCCGACAAGAATTTGCTTACACTGGTCAAAGATGCCAGGCACGTGGATGATCGACATGTGACAATAGTAATTATTTGTTGACGGAAAATTTGAATCTAACGTGTAATTGTATTTCCAGGTCCGGAGAAAAATACAGCAGCTACTATGAGATATCGGTTTATCAGCACGATGTATTGCGCGATCTAGCGATACATCTGTGCAACGATGGTCCTGTCAATCAACGGAGACGCTTAGTCATGCCAAGGAGAGAAGCAGGGCTCCCCAGAGATTGGGAGAGGAATGTGGATGAGCCCTTCAACGCTCAAGTCATATCGATATACACGGGTATACATTATCATCTACTCATTAATAAGATCATGTTTGTCTGATCTTATAAGCTGTGAAAATAAGCTCCTCATAGAACTTATATCTTATAAGTCATAACCTACAATCAATTTACAAAAATAACCCTAGAACGATAAGTCCTCTCTCTATCCAAACATTCTGACAACTTATAAGCTGGTGATGGATGCAGGTGAGATGGGCGAGATGGACTGGCTAGACATGGAGTGCCCGAAGACCGAAGTGGTGGTGCTAAATTTCTCCTCTGCTCAATACTCTCTCCCTCCATTCCTCGAAAGGATGCCTCGCCTGAGGGCCCTGATACTGATCAACCACAACGCCTCCAACGCGCATCTCACCAACACCTCCGTCTTCAGCAGCCTCACCAATCTCCGGAGCCTATGGTTCGAGAAGATCGCCCTCCCGCTCCTCCCCGACACCACAATCCCCCTCAAGAATCTGCAGAAGGTCTCACTAGTCCTCTGTGACATAAGCAAGACAGTCGAGGACTCTGTCCTCGGCCTCCCCCTCCTCTTCCCCCACCTCTCAGAGCTCACGCTCGACCACTGCATCAACCTGACCGACCTGCCCACCAGCATCTGCGAGATGCCGGCTCTCACGAGCCTCAGCGTGACCAACTGCGACAGCCTGGGGGCCCTGCCCCCAGAGCTGGGCAGACTGGGCACGCTGGAGATCCTGAGGCTGTCGGCGTGCCCCAGCCTCAGGAGCCTCCCTGCGGGACTGGGCGGGCTGGGCCGGCTCAAGTACCTCGACGTGTCGCAGTGTGTGAACTTGGGGTGCCTGCCGGAGAAGATCGGAGGGTGCCGGAGCCTCGAGAAGATCGACATGAGGGAGTGCCCGCAGATGAGGAGCCTGCCGGATTCCGTCGTGTTCTTGCACTCGCTGCGGCGGGTTGTGTGTGATGAAGAGGTTTCGTGCCTGTGGAAGCCATTGGAGATGGTGAGGCCGGGTTTGTGTCAAGTTCCTCAAGAATGCTTCACTCTCGACTGGCTTGCTGAGTGAATTAATCTTTTTTTCTCTCAATTTGATGTAAATATTAATAATGTTATGCCGTGGTAAGTTTTCATCAGAGTATCATACTGTTTTTTCGTATATAACTTTACACGTGTAGTGCAGTACGAATCTGGTCCGAATCGACCAATGTGAATATTTTGTGCACTACTCTCTATATCTCTTTCATTGGTCCCCATTAATTTTTTTTATTATAATTTAGATTGATTAATATTGTGAATTTTATTTATTGTTTATAACTAAAAATTAGAACTTAAATCAATTATATGTTTTAATTTGGATATATCAATCCTAATAAATAATTGTTACCTGAAAATTGAAAATTGAAATTTTAAAAGTGGTGTAGATTCTAATAAGATATGATGAACCAGAATTAGTAATGGAGGTGAAGTCTACTATCCACGTCTCAAAATTAAAGTGTACACATTCAATATTCACTTTCCAAAGTTGACTCCATACCCATTTTTCTTTTAAAGATATTTCTTTTTTGAAAAAGATAATGTGATGTTGAATGTTTTCGTGCAATTTTTTTATTTGTGTCAAAAGTGTTGTAGACTCAGTTATTGAACATTGATCAATGTTAGTTACAAGTGAAAAAATAATACTATCAAGAATTTGACGATTTTAGTAGAGAAATCCAAGATTATGTTTAATTTGAGATCCAAAGATTCATGTAGAGGATTTCACGTTTCATTAGAGAACTTGAAATTTTCAATCGAGAATGTGAGGAAATCAGAAAATCTTCGAACTCACGGGCGCAATGAACAATCTAGACAAAAAACAATCAAATTTTATTTGAAAACAATGAAATCTTGTGTCATAAGATTCCAACAATCTTGACAAAAATGTAATTATTAGCTGCAACAACAGTAAAACATCACATCATCGTGTTTTAGTAAAAAAATTGAAGAAGAAAAATGGATATGAAAATGTAACTATTTTAAAAAATTGGCATTGGATGTACAATCTTTTTAAATTGTGGATAATTTTATATAGTACCACATTTATAATTGTGACATTAAGTTACAATACATTTAAAAGTGTAATCAGAAAGTCTGCTATGGGTCCTTTTAGGAAGACATGGTAATGACTTCATCCATGAAATCAAGGGAGAGATTGAGTTGAGATAAGATCTAATTTTGTGCTAAAATATTATATTTCTAAGTCATAATCATATATAAATGCCCACTAAAGTGCACTCAACACTGCTTATATGGCTGCTATCTAGTGGAATATCTTGGTCAATATAAATGCAAGAAATTTCAAAGCGTGTGGACCCTTTAATTAAAGTGACATGCATCAAAATGATTTGGAATTCTCTTTCTGCCATCATCATTATTTCAATTATTCCCCACAATACTAGGAAGCTTCCAGCTACTCTCCCATCGAGTTCGAGTTATTAGAATTGGGTCATTCACCCCCTTAAAAGGCCTCATAAGGGAGGAGGGTACTCCACTTTATATATAGAGTCAGGAGTCTTCACCAATTCGATGTGGGATAGAATGGATGGCTTCAACACGTCCCCGCACGTGTGGGCCGAATATTCATCGGACGATCCACACGTGAATATATAGAACCCACATCGAATACCATTTGACCTGCTCTGATACCATAATAGAATTGGGCCATTCACCCCCTTAAAAGGCCTCATAAGGGAGGAGGGTATTCCACGTACTTTATATATAGAGTCAGGAGTCTTTACCAATTCGATGTGGGATAGAATGGATGGCTTCAACACGAGTCACAATAGTATCATTAGCAAATTTAAATTTTTGTTTGGCCTTTAATTAGTGAATTTCGAGAATAAGTGTACGAGTTTAGAAGTTGATGGTTATGATATGAATTAAGATTGATTTTAAGACAATCACGACTGAAAATAAGTTTGGTTTTGAATTGTCCTTTTTTTTTAAAGAGCAATTCACCACTAACCTATTTTTGATTGTGTTTGTGCAATAAATTAATAAAAGTACTTTTACTTTTTTCTTTTTTTTTAATGTTATCAGCTAGTTTTTATTTTTATTAATATCATAGTGGTATCAGGTATGCTGTTAGTTCACTCTGGACTTTATGTGAAAGATTTTCAAGTAAACTCTAATATGGAATAGTGAGTTAATTTTATTGAACGAGTCCTTCAGATCGAATCGAGAGTTGGCACTTATTGATTATACATTTATACTCCCCTAAATTGTAAATATCCTCAAAATATTCTAAATTCTATTTTGGGTGGACTGATCCCATAATAATAATAATAATAATAATAATAATAATAATAATAATAATAATAATAATAATAATAATAATAATAATATCTCTCTGTTTTTTAAATCCCGACACCATTTTATATTTGGGGTGTATTTTTATAAATGGCTCATTCCAAATATAGAATGGATTAGGCCCATTAACTCAGCCCCTTATTAGAGATTAGGGTTAACTGAAAACCCTAATCTCTAACCATTCGCGCCGCTTCCTGTGCTCTCTTCCAAATCGATTCCTCTCTCGTTCCTTCTCCACCTGCAACTCGATGCCCTCCGCCATGTCGCCTCCTTCCACCGCCCTCAGCCCAAACGCGACTGATCACTCCGATGAGTTGAACTTGGTCACGGCTTCGATCCTCCTTCCACGAGCCAGGTGGCCATTGACGCTGCCCTCCAGCGAAAATTGAACCACATGGTTCCTCTCTGAATTATTGTTGAAATCATTCCTTCGCATTTTGTACTCTTTTTTTTTTTGTAATTAAGGATGAACTAAATGTATTAGTTGTAGGAAGTTATAGGATATTCATGGGCATTTTGTAATCTCATTTTGGTGGGAAATCATAACCTTGAAATTCAGAATGTAGTTTTCAGTTTGAATTTTTCATTCAAACATTTGAATGAAATTTGGGAATTTTTTGGCTTCAATATTTCGTCCATTATTTCAGCAGGTTTTAAAATTTTGGAATTTTTGAAATTTTCATGTTGTTTTGCTTTTGGGTGTGAAAGTCTTGTGTTCCCCTCCCTTTGTGTGAAAGCGTTTATTTAAATTCTAATTGTAGTGGGACCAAAGCACTTAAAACTAATTAGAGCCCTCCTTATTCTCTGTGCCAAAAAGCTACATGTCAAGCTTAAAAATATGGAGGGAGTATTTAATTTGGAAATAAAGTTAAATGAGTCACATTACTTTATCCCTCAAATAAATGGCTTCCAGTACTTTATTTTTCAAACTACAATTATTTAACTACAATTTTCTTAATTTGTGTGTCTAAATGTTCTGGGCCATTTGAAGTGGACGGGGAAGTATTATTTTAGTTCTCCTTATGTTTACGATCTATTTGCCACGCATTTCTTTTTTTCGTCCGTCCACAGATCATTTGCTACTTTTCATTTATAATTAACTTTTTAATTCATTTTTTCAACTCTCGACATGTATATCCTACTCACTAAGTCAATAAAGTTATTAAAACATGTGACGGTCGACGTGTGTCCGAAAGTTCGTAGACGAAGAGAATATTAAATTTATAATACTAAGTTTTTATATAATTTTAAGTAGTAAGTGAAAGAAAATAGATGAAATAGCAAAAGCTTAAAGCCATAGCTTTGAATATTGTGCACCTACTGTTGCATTGATTCAAAATATATCCACACATAGATACCATACGCAGCACATGTATATATATAGCTGCTAAGATCTAAAACCCTAGCCTCTATTGTATCCTACTACAATGAGACAAAGTTCCCTAACAACCAACAAACACTCTGCAGTACTATGCTACTTTAACCAAGCTTTCCTTTTGTGTTTCTGTTGCTTTATCTTGACCATGCTCCTCTTTACTCAAAATGGCAGTACGAGTTAGAATGGATTGAGGCGAGCCAATCAAGATATCTTTCCAGCTCATATGGTTGAACTTGGCTGCAGGTGAATGAGACAACAAAGTTGTTGGAGCATGGTTGTTCTTCATTTAATTCAAGACATGCATGTTAACAATTTGGAATTGACTTGTGAATGAAATTAGATGCTTGGTTGATTCCCCTTATTAGTTCATTCTGTTTTTTATCCCCTAATTATTCCAAAAAAAGGCACTCGATTTTTTTTTTTTTTTTTTTTTTTATAATTTATCATTACATATTATCCCCTAAATATTTTCTAAGCATAATTGACTATATTTTTTAAATTTATCATTACATATTTCTGTAATATTGGCATATCTCAAAATTATAGTGATTTATTACATAATTCTATTTTATACCTATTTTCCAATAATTTTTTCATATTATTCGTATTATCTTTTTTGTGGTTTCATCTTAACTTTACATAATTTTTAATACAAATTTTAATATAATCTTAGTATGTACAACATTTTTGTTCGTTAGCTTCATCTTCTACTTTTATACCCTTTTTATAGTTTCATCTTACAAAATCTCAAATTTATAGTAATTTATTATTTAAATCACATTTTTAGTACCGTTTTTTCCAAAAAGAATTTTATTATTTTATCCTCTTGAAACTCTTTCCTCTCAATTTTTTTCGAAATTATAATGATTTGTTTAATTCTAATTATTAAATAGTATCATTTTTCATTTATTATTTTATGTACTAAAGATATATTTAAAAATATTTTTCTTGTAATTTTCCTTTATTTTTGGATGTATATTCAAAATAAAATTAATCTGAAAGTATAATAATTTATTATATATTTTTCGAACCATTAATATAAAACTCCATTAATTTGACCGAATCCTTACATCTACCAATTAAACTAACAAATTAAGTTTCTTTTCATTTTTTCAAATAGAATATACTATATACAATTTCAGGCCATCTCCAACAGTTTGCTTAATAATACAGCAATTTTATCTTTATTTTACAGCGAAAACAGTAATTCATTCCCAATCATCTACTCTATTTTACAGTATAAAAGGAATATTCTTTTTTAATTATTCAACTTCATTATTTTCTAATTAAATTTGATTCAAACTTAAAACAAAAAACATAATTATTAAAATTTAATATTATATTAATACAAAATAAAAATATAAACATACACAAATTAAAACATAGTACAAACTTACATAAAATAAAACATAATTAAGACTTACATAAAATCAAAAAACAAAACATATGTTAAGATTTAGATTTTAGAGTATGGTAGGAGAATTTTTTTACTAAAAAACAAAACAAATATTTGAAATAAAGAAAAAAAAATGGATATTAATTCAGTTAATTGTACCAATACACGATCGAGTAATAAATATTTTATGGACCTAATAAAAAAAACAACTATGTTAATTTTAGATGTAGCAAAGTTTAAGTTTAATTACAGAAATAGATATATCACAGATTTTATTTTTTTCAATTGCACTCTTTTGTATTGGGTTGGATAATGGCTTAAACCCTAAATCTGACACTTTCAAAGAAGAGTCGTACATCACGAATGTCTCAGACTCTCAGGAGTCGGACTATGTCATCAAAACAAAAAAAATTAATATATTAAAAAATTTAATTATATTTTGGTAGAAAATTGTATAAATATGTATGAGGATGAAACTAATACTAAATATTATTACACCCGAGGACGCAAAAGATTTTTATGATGCTTCCTTTCTTAGGGCTACTTAAATCACGACACTTTCTTTTACTTGGATAAAATCAATTCGATTGTAGCGTGACGTGAATCTTCATCTTAAAAAAATAAAAATAAAAACAAAACAAAACTCTTCAATATCCAATGTTAACCTAAAGAGCCTCCATAAAGTTTGTCTCGGACTCTTACTCTTTTCTTTTCCTATATAAGTTCTCCAACTTCCACAACTTAAATATTTATTAGAAAAATTTCAAGATTGAGAACAGAAACCAAAGAAATTTGTCAACAGATCCTCCAACAACAATGGTTCTGCTTCTAGCCGATAACGGAGGTTTATGCCTCAACCATTAACTAACTAAAATTTGTCAACATATTTAATCTTTTTCAACGGAATTTATCTTCTTCTTCGTCATAATATTCTCTGTTCACTGCAATTTTTCAATAATATCTTTTGGTGAACAATGTTTTCGCATGTATATTCTCAGTTTCGGTTTCGCTTTTTCATTTTTAACTATATCTTAAAAATACTGACAGAATATAGCGTTGAGACAAGAGAAGCTTCGCCGGCGCACTTACTCACTAAAATCGAGTCTTTTTCAATGCTATCGGTGTATCAGATTCCGAAATTAGAATCAACAGAATTTGAGGCCGGAGAATGATGTGAAGTGGGAGTTTTGGCAGGAAAGTGGTAATCAATTTTGATGAAGATGGGCACATTTCTGTATACTTGTGTATGGTTGGAACAAGCTCTTTACCTGCAGGGTGGGAGGTGAATGTCATCTTCTGCTTCTTTCTCTACAATCATATCTCAGATACCTATCAGTGTTTTCAAGGTAGTTCCAATTTCTCTAATGCTTAATTACTATTGCATCTTGTTTCTTAGTATGTGATGTAATATGTTTGTTGGTTGAGACATGATCAGGAAAAGCACGGCGCTTTCATGCTTCAAATTCGGAATGGGGATTTCCCAAGTTGACGACTGAGGAAAGTTTGAGAGAGGCCTCAAATGGATACGTTGTAAAGGACAAGTGTGTCTTTGGGGCAGAGGTTTTTGTGATTAAAAAGGAGGCACCACTCATTGAGAATGTGTATGTGCATCATGTTTCAGATCCATATAAGCGCGAATGGAAGATTCCCGGATTCTCCAAACTCGAAGGAATTTGGACGTCTGTAGAGTTCTCTGCTGGAGGACACAGCTGGTACCTACCTTCTCTATTTCAATGTAGCTAGCACCTTCTATTTCTACTCTACAACTCGCTAAGTCCGATACGCTTCATTCATCTTTTTATATAATATAGGATTATTAAGGTACATCCGAATGGCAATGGAAGGGCCATTGGCAGCTACGTCTCCATCTTTTTGCAATGTGTTGATTCAGAGAGTTCTGATCATGGTAAGAGTGTTTATGCAGCATGCGTCTTTTGCCTCAGAAACATGTTAAATGATAAACAAGACCGCTCCTCAACAGGTATGAAGCTCTGCCTTTTGAATGTAAATTGATTGCTTATTGTGAACTTTTCTGACCTGATATCATGTAAAATATATCATAATTATTTTTGTAATGCCAAGAATTACTTTTAGTAATTTGCTGATCACTGAAGATTGCATTCGTTTTCAATGTTACAGTAAGAAGTTGGTTCACATTTGCTACTCCGAATTGTGGATTTAATGATTTTATAGCAATTGGTGATATGCGGGAAGGCTTCGTTGTTGATGATTGCTGCACTCTGGAGATACAACTCTCTGTGCAAGCTCTCCAAGAAGAAGCACTCACGTTGGAGTAATATGACTTTCTGATTGAATGTCCACTTTGTTTATCAAAGTTTCTTTTTGTGACAAAAAGTAATAGGTATATCTTAGCTAGTTTCTTTGGTTGCTTAGTTTTTGGAGATAGAGCAAGTCTTTAACTTCATTTTTTGCGTTGCTTATTTTAGTATGGTCTTGTTTGCTAGATTTTATCTGATTTTCACAATTTTGGAAATATATAATTAAATTCTTGTGGTAAACTTGATACGATTGAATGAAATGAGGGTGGAATGAAATGGAGGTAGGAAAGGGATGACAAACCTTGGATGATTCCAAAAATATATTTTTAATTAGGTTTGAACTCATGATTTCTTGATTGTTTCATTCCTATTCCTACGATTGGTTGCTAGCTGAAGAAGTAAAGTAACAAAATTACTTTGTATTACATCATTATATTTAACATTTTTATTTCCTTCCATGTGTCTCATGCATGAACAAGAAGATCTCTCAAAAATGCCAGATTTGTCCATTGTTTTAGTCATGTATATGATCAAGAAGATTCTGGGAGTTTTGAGTTGTGTGTGTGGGTATTTCATGATTGTTAAAGGTGTATAACAAGATTCTTGAGTTATGTGTATGTATGTGTAATGTGTTTATTGTTATGGAGGAGTATAGCTGACGGGTTTTTGTGCATTGGAAATTCGGTGACTGCCATTTTTCTTTATTGTTCACTCATGATTTTGGGAGTTGAGTAGTGTTTGTATATGTGCGTTTTATGTATGTGATGTTTTATCATTATTGAATGTGCATATATAAGATACGGATTTTTTTTGTTAGGCAAAAATAAATTACATTTTCAGCTTCTTTTCTAATCATGCATGAAACCAGAAAATTTTGGAAGGTTGCGTATGTATTGATAGGGTCAATGGATATTGGATTCAAATCAAATTTCAAAATTTATCAAAATATTCATATATTTTCTTATGAAAATGCTAAATATAATTAAAAACAAAAAATGGACTATATAAAACATTTAATTAACCCATAATAATTAGTCCGGAGAAAAAGTAATATGTCTCCGACTCTTGCACTTACCCAAAAACTTGTTCAAATTCAAGATATGTAATGATTGAGAACACCATTGAGCCGATGATGAAGGCTATGTGCAGTTCTTTCATCTTTTAAGCAGAATTTTATCTTCTTCATCGTGCTCTCTTTTTACTGCAGTTATTGCAGCAACAATTTTGTTATATGTATCTATGATGTCGTTTATCTGCGAGTTCAAGTACATATGTCATGAATTGCTTACAAATATTCGACCTGATTTCTTTTGTTACTTTCTTCTTGAAAGTATTTTGTTTATTTTTTATTTATTTATGTGATTAAATTTCTCAAGCTCCGCCAAAATACGCAGATTAGGTATAAATTAAATCATGGATCATGAACCTTTAGTTATAATAGAGCATTATTTACAAAGTTTTTTTTAACATAATCCAATATTTGATTTGGTTTCCATGAGACTAAATTTTCATTTATATTCAACCATTCAAAAGGAATATTGCTTTTCTTAAGCCTATAAGCATAATCCATAGTTTTAAATAATAATAATAAATAATAAGCTTATTATTATTATTATTATTATTATTATTATTATTATTATTATTATTATTATTATTATTATCTTCTGTAACTATATATATATATTTAATGTATTAAAAGGTTTATTTGAATTCTCCTATGTAAAACTCTTCTTGCAACCAAGAAAGTTTGTACTATCTATCTTTATCTCCAAATTTTGAAGTCAAACCCTAAAATAGACAAGAGAAAAATAATATAATAAGTTTGTATCTATCTTTATCTCCAAATAATATAAACAGATTGTTGTAATTCTCTTCCATATGATGAGGATGATTTTACATATATACCATCTATTTATAAATATCGAACCTCTAAAATAAATAGAATTAGGCTCAGATAAGGCCCAACTTCTGCCAAATTTGCAAAGAAGTACCTTAATGTTAGGATTCGGGTGTGATGCTCGATGTCAATGCCACACACAACAAAACATGAAAGATAGATCCGCAGATAATAGATTTAGAAATGTGAAACAGAAATCTAAATCACACAGAATTTACGTGGATCGGCAATATGCCTACGTCCACGGGTGAAAACGGCCGAGACAATTCACTAAACACTGACAAAACAATCATAAGATTCGGCAAAAACTAACTCTCTCTAATCCCATTTTCTTCTCTTTTCCTTCGTGCTTGAAATCTCAAGCTTCAACGAGCTCTTAAGTAATTTTCTCTTCACATATGTGCAAAAACCTATAATAAACTCAACAAAATATCCAAGAACAACATTTCTCAATGTATAACATATAAAAGCTAAAAAAACGACAAAAATACTAATATCTCTACATTTATATCATGAGATAAATCCTAAAAAATATAGCAAAATCTATTGTTTGTCACATACAAACAACCAATAATTAAATTCCAAAATCTTAATAAAGGTAAAACAAAAAGAATCAAATAATTTTATCTCTATGGATTCAGAGACACCACTGTTTAAGCTATTTATGATTTTATGCATGGATATCTTCTATTTTGTTTTCTTGTTATATTTCTTGTATCCTCTTCTTCACTCATTCAAGTATGATCAGGAAAAGAACATTATCTACTGTTTTGCTTTATTCATAATCTATGCAATTCAGAATACATGAAGGGCTTTCGCCGTTGTAAGAGTTTGGATTATGATAATTTAGTCTAACAATGCAGTACTATATATATACTCCGTGTAATATAGCTCCATGTAATATAGCTACACACGTAATATGTATTATGCATTATGTATATATATATCTCACCTTTCTAAGTATATATCTCACCTTCTAAGTAGGATACATAATCACATATATTTCATTGGAGAATATTCTCTATTTTTAAATGAAGATTGATTTTGTTTATGGTTTTTCCTACGAAATTTACTTTTTCTATCTGAACAAATCTCTGCTACAAATTATATACAGATAAAAGCTCAGGTACACGCAGGGTATATGTACACCTCCGAAATATAGGAGTCCATCTCATATATATATATATATATATATATATATAGGGGAGGGATAAAATACATCCCCTATTTAAAATAGGAACTAAGAAC
>JAYJMF010258264.1:0-14117 GCA_036873715.1 Salvia sclarea
TTCGGATTATGATATTCGTATTCGACATATATTCGATTCGAATTCGAAAACGAAATATTCGATTCGATTCGATTATTATTCAAATCAAATACAAAATCATGGTATTCGACTCGACTCGATTCGTTTACAGCCCTGGTATCGGAAGGCGGAAATGTAGGGAGATTCTAGCGTGTGCATGGTGCATATAAATCAATACACGTCAGGTGTTGGTAATGGGAGATAGTTTATACCTCATTCGCATTGGCATTGTGAGAGTGGAATATGAGTAGGATACTACGAAGTTGAAGAATACGGAATTATGAATTGAGGTGTAGAATAATGTCCTGAATAAAAAGCGAGATATTAAGATGAGCAGATCCACCAATCTCCGCCTTACTCATCGCCACCGCCGCTAACTCCTTCGCCCTCCTCCGCCGCTCATCTCCCCTTCCACCCATCAACACCCCCACCGCCTCCTCCACCTGGCTCCTCCCGACGGCCGCTCCCACCCTCTCCTCCTCTCCCCACCTCACCGGGAACTGAACCCCCACGCGCACCCCGATCCCGAGCACGTCCACGACGAGCTTCTCGTTGAGAAACTGCTCCGCAAACATGGGCCACGTCAGCATGGGCACCCCCGCGCAGACCCCCTCTATCGTGGAGTTCCAGCCGCAGTGCGTCAGAAACCCCCCCACGGCGGGGTGGGAGAGTATCAGCAGCTGCGGCGCCCACCCCTTTATCACCAGACCCCTCCCCTTTATCCTCTCCTCGAACCTCTCCTCCTCCAGCCATTTCTCCACTTCTTCGTACCTGCTTATCACCCAAATAAACGCCTCCTTCGACGCCTCCAGCCCTAGCCCTAGCTCCACCAGCTGCGCCGCCACCAGGCGGCACTGGCTGCCCAGGCACGCGTAGACCACCGATTTCCCCTTCTGCGAATCCAACCACTTCATGCACTTGCTCTCCTCAATCGAAGCTGCGTTCCCTCTCTCGAACTTGTCCCTCGCCAGCCGATTGCAGTGAGAAACCGGACCGATGCAGTAGACCTTCTTGTTGATCGCGTCGCGGTAATCCTCGGCGCAGCCGGCTTCGAGCTCGGGGAAAGTGTTGACGATGACGCCGTAGGAGTTGGACTCCGCCTGCTGCATTTGCTCCCTGATGTCGTCGAGGTCGGGCAGCGCCACGAAGGATCCGGGCAGCTGCGCGCGCGGGATCTCGACGCGGACGGGCAGGCCGGGGATCTGGAACGGCTCCCAGTCGGAGGAGACGGCGAGATGGGGCCTGTGGAGCTTGACATTGTGCGAGGTGAGGAGCGAGAAGCAGCACATGCCGTGGAAGACGACGCGCGGGACGCGGAATTTGCCGGCGGTGGCGGCGGTCCAGGAGAGGCACTTGTCGGAGATGATGCAGCTCGGCGGCGGGTCGTGGTCGGCGAGGTACTGCTCGAGGGGGCGCTGGAGCCTGTCGAGGGCGGCGTAGAAGTGGCGGATGAGGTGGCGGGAGGGGACGGAGTCGAGATTCTCGCAGGCGTGGGGCAGGCCGACTTCCTCGGCGGGGAAGGGGAGCTCGATGAGGTTTATACGGAGGCCGGCGGCGCGGGCGCGGTCGATGCTCTTGGCGAAGCGCGGGGTGTTGTGAGGGGTGGTGACGAGGCTGGCCGTCACGCCGTGCTCCGCCAGGAGCTTGGCGATGTCGATCATGGGGATCATGTGGCCTTGGGCTAGCAATGGGACTAGCACGAAATGGAGCCCAGAGCGTGATGCCGCCGCCATTGATGAAAATGGAAGAGGATGGAATTATAATTATAATTATAATTATATATGTATATGTATGTCTGAATTAGCTGCTGCTGCAGGTAGGGATTAATTCGAGGAAGTTGCGAGTCTTTATATGCGAGCTTGACTCAGCGCGAGTGAGGTTGACTCAGTCTAGGATCTAGATTGAGTTGATTGAGTCAATTGAATGGAAATGGTGAGTGATTCTTGTTGAATTCGTATGATGCAATATGAAATGGAAATGGAAATGGAAATGGAAATGAAAATGGAAATGGAAATGGAAATGGTGAGCATCAGCACCGCCCCCAGAGTTCACGTTTTCCCCACTTTATACAGCAATAATATGAAGGAAATTTGAAGAAGTCGTGTGATTCAGAATGATGGATTCATACCTGTGTTTGGATTATCACTTGGTTTCATATCTGCTGCGCGCTGTGATTGGATGTAATTACATCTACTATAGTTTGTGTGTGTAGTAGTCGTGTATTTCATGATAAACCAATTCAAAGTTTGATTAATCGAATTAATGCACAAACTTGCACCCAAACCGTATTTGGGTTATATCCTCTACTGCATAGATATATGAAGGACAAACATGTGACAATTCTAAGACTCGGGATTATTAATTATTAAATGTTTTTATAGTAAATCTTAAATCAAGGAACATCTAATATTGTCACATATTAATCATCCAGAAAGTTAATAAAAGATACCGTACTAGAATGTAATAGAAAATTTGAATTCCATGAGAATTTGACTAAACTTATGATAGTTTTATTAAGTAAAATTTCATAATTGATAATAAATATTCAAGTACGTGTTCAAGAACATGCATATTAATTTTCTCTTCTTTTTTCATTTGCATTTAGTCGTTAGAGGTGATCTCTTATATTCCCCCGTCCTGTAAAAATAGCCCTAGATTTTTTTATTTTCTGTCACAAAATGAGAAAACTTACGACTATTTTTACAGGAATGAGGGAATATATATATATATATGTGAATGTCCGAATGTACGAACAATGTCACTTTTCTTTCACTATAAGTGATATTTTTCTTCAGTGTTAATGATATTGTTTGGTCATGGAGAAAATAGTGATGACACTTTTTTCACCTTAAGTGACACTCTAGGACATCGGTACAAATGATTTTGTATAGGTTTTTATTGCATAATCTTGTCTACGTGTATGTGGAAATTCATGATTTACACCATCAACTTCATTTAAAGAATTTATCATATCTAATATAACTTCATAATCAAACAAACGAAAACCATAAAAGAAGTTAAATGGTGGAGATTGAATTGGAAGTTAGAAAAACTCGTATGGGATATACATCACATGAGTAGCACGCCATTTAATTATTTTTTCCTTGCCAACTTCTCGAAAATTTCCAATTATAAGACGTAATTTATTCATATTCTTTATTTCTCCTTCCCTTTTTCTATTTTTGTTGTTTCCGGAAGTAGATTGTAAGTAATAAATACAAGGGATATTTGGGTACATAAAAACAAACTTGACCATGCCGACCTCCACATTTCTTCCTCCGTCCCATTAGTAATAGCACTCTTTCCATCTTAGTCTGTCCCATTAGTAATGACACATACTAAAAGAGGTAAGAAATTTGCCTTCAAAAAGTAGTCAATTTAGTGTATCCCACCGCTTAACACACAAAACACTACTTTCTTAATCGTTGTGCCCAAAAATAAGGTGTCATTACTAAAGGGACGGAGGTAGTAGATAAATTCACTTTTGTATTTATCTAGGCAAATAGAAGTACACACGCATATAACTACTATAATTTCTGCATATGCAGTCTTTTTTTTATATGTAGAAAAGGAGTCTTAAAATAGTGATAAGTTTTACATCAAATCTACTCTACCCTAACTTTGTCGGTAGCAACAATAGTCCGTATAATTCACCGCGAATTCCGGTTAGCAAAGATAACGCCAACTAATGCGTTCCATGCCAGCGGGTTGTTACGAAATTGCGATTTTATCAATCTATCTTTAAAGAATTCATGTTATTAGAATTTTGAACCAATCAAAGAAACACAATTTTGAATAAAATAACTTGGTAACTTATTAGACGACTAATTAGACGACTTCGTCACGTAACTTATACCTAGCACCATATAGCTAAGGATGTCTAGTAATAATATACTTGTCAGGGTCCTATAATTTGAATGAGGTAAGTGGATTAAATCATTCTGTATCATCTTTTCATAAAATTGTAATTCAGACTAAAACTTACTATATTGATGTTGCAATTACTTTCGTTCAAAGAGGGTTCCTATTGCATACTTCGTCCATTCAAAAACAAAATATGAAACCTTCTAAAACTTTATACTCCCTCCATCCAACAAAGCACCACATTTCTTTTGGACACAATTATTTAAGAGAAAATTAAAATAGTGTTCCACCACATGAGTATAAAAATATATTTGTAATCCACAAACTGTTTTACCTATTAAATAATACTCCCTCCGTTCCACTAAACATGGCACGCTTTCCATTTTGAGTTATCACATTAACAATGACACAAACCTAAAAAGGAAATAAATTTACCGTAAAAAATTAGTCAACAAAAGTGGTTACACCACTTTAAACACAAAAACACCATTTTCTTAATCTTCATGCCCAAAAGTAGGGTGCCATATTTAATGGGACGGAGCGAGTAAAACATTTCAAATGGAACAACCTAAGTTGGAAAGTGAAACATTTTCAAATGGAATGGAGAGTATAATTTTAAACTTTAATGCTATAATAATAATAATAATAATTCCTAGGCAATTTCACGTTATTTTGCATATCGTTGGTGAATGTAATATATACACACATACCAATTCATCACGATCACATTCACAATTTCATCAAAGAAAAGAGTAGCACAAAAGACTCCCTCTAATGTTACAGCATTATATGCAAAAGAACCCCTAAACACAAAAGAACCAATTTTCCCCAGGTGCTGTTGTTACATGTAAAAGACTCCCTCTTATGTTACAACATTATATACAGTCACATTGATCATGTCTATGCAAGATACAAAACTACATTTTGTATGCCTCAAATTGATACACAAGTTGCTTAGGATACTACAATAAACATAACCACCCTCCTCTATTACAGAGCATCACTTCTTACACCAGCCAATAGTTATTTATTTACAGGCAAAAGTTACAAAAGGGGAAAATAAAGAATAAGACATCACCCTCCTGTCTAATAAACTACAGGTAGAACTTTTTTTATACAATTCAACCATTTCTCATTTTCTCGGCATGATCAAGTCTTCTGATCTTCCTCATCGACTCATTACAACTAATTTAGCAACTTCCGCTTCAGTCAGGAAACTTGTCATCAAATTATCTTAATATAAGAATATAAATTAACATACCAATTTACACCAGCCCATAAAGCCGCTAAGGAAAATGGCTTAACTGGCTTTGCTTCTTAATCACTGCAATGGAACATCATCCTCATCCTCTTCGTCTTGATTGATAATTCTACATTTAGGAACTGGTTTCTCTAACATGGATGTCCCCTTGAAAGCGATCATTTGCCAACAGAGTTTTCTGTAATTCAAAAGCTGCAAAAAACAGAGGATCAACTAACAAACGCATGCCAAAATAGGTTGCAGCAAATTCAATTTGCTGCCTCTTACATACCTGCTCTTCTGGTATCTTATTAAACCCAAACTTCTCTGTCCAAATTGACTTTGCCTCGTCTGTTGCTGGGAGAACAAAACTTTTGACATTCAGAAACGCAAGCAATTTCTCGATGCATGAATAGAGTAGTTGGAAGTATCCCTGCAAAGACATTTAATTCCATCAGTAAAATAGAATAAGAGATTATACTAAGAGATGAATAAATCACGGCAGAATATCTTGCTGCACATGAATAAAATAGACTAAGAGATTAGAGATGAAATGATGCATGTTGCACTGCACAACTGCACATGGACCAACAATATAAGTCTATTTGTTTTATCAACTTCCAGAGTGGGATGTGGTATATAGTTGGTCAGGCAACCACAGAATGACTTTTATTGAATAACAAGGCAACATGAACAGATAAAATGACAGGAACTGGAATACACATCATTTTTTTAGTGATATACCTTTCCCTGATGGCCAATGCGTGTTGCAGCTAATGGAAGTTCAGCAATTTCTTCTCCAAAAAACCGAAGGATACCAGCTGATACAACAGTTGAGCTGAAAGACAGGCAAGCATTTATTGATCCTGAAGAACATATTATCAATAGCTGAGATCATATAGGAGAGTACAGATAGTTCTTACTTCACTGTCAAAATAGCACAGTATATCCCACTGAAGTCTTGACCCCTTATATTCCTCCTGACAGATAAAGCAAGAAAGAGACACATGAAAGGCAGGTAGAAGCAAATGGCAATAAAACATACTGATAACAACTCTAGGCAAGAAATAAGTTGTCAAATAAGAAGGGCATACCCATAAACCAAAGATGGAATGAAGTCACGTCCAGTTTCTGAATCGACTATAGGGTCAAAACAATCCTGAGATACAATTTAATAAATGGCTGGAACGATCAGAAGTTGGCACATGAAAGTTCAGAAATTATGTGTAAATCAATAATGACCTCTGTGATCACAACTCACACTACAGCATCATATCAGTCTCGAGAAGCAATACTACCAATCAGGAACATCCAAAAAATTATATCTATAGATTATCATATTTCCTCAAAGAAACTATGGTGGTATGACCACAACCATTTCTCATATCATTTAACAAAGAATGATTTGATATAGGAGTCAATCACTGATTCCAATCCATTAACTTAGATTTCAACTTAACCCTGGATATACAACTTGCAACAAAAAAAATATACTGATCATGAATATTCGAAAAGTGCAGATTATATATCAAATACTGCTTAACTACTAATAGGGCTGTGATGCTCACCAAATTGATGAGCATCAACTTAAAGTGCAAACTCTTACATGAAATATAGCTACAGCCTGTGATAGCAACACTCTGGTTTCACGAGATGCAATTTTTCCATTCAGAAGTCTCCATCTTACATCCAGATCAGTGTCAGAATCTGAACTGTTATCTGTTAACTTCTTTCTTATAATGTCCAAGGTGGAATCAGGGAGCTTTTCTGAACCTGCATTCAGTACATTCTGCAGAGCAGAATATATCCATTTACAGTTTCCAGAGCAGAACCACTTTCCTTTTGGAAGTTCCTGTAAAAGGTTTATAAGGATTTTAAAGAAGCAACAGATATTTAATGCAAAGTACAAATCTTACTGCTGAGTTTCTAACCTTTAAATCAGCCAACTTGCATTTTTTCAAACAGCCCACATGATATTCCTTTTCACACTGGAAAATGGGAAAATCTTGTTTAGTATATAACATAAGGACCTAAAGGAGAAGCTATGGAAGTACCTGATCACACAATATAACAGTGCGGGGACCAAAGCCAGACTTGCTGAAATCATAGCCTCTGAAAAAGAGAATTTAAAATATCAACAAATGCAATATGTGCAATTCTAGTTTCGCAGTTGTTCAATCTATTTGTTTTATGGATGCTACCTGCAGATCACGCATGCTATAACTTCTGCTTCTTCTGGGTTCTTGACAGTTCGAATGCAACGATTTGTTATTTGCTCAATCGGATCAATACCCGACACTCTCCCAGCTGCAACAGCGTTGGCATTCCACTCAACAAATTTTTCCCTTAGAAACATGTTTTGGCAATAGGTGCAATACCATTTACCACGAGGTATGCTTGATAGAGATGCACATTCTGCATTAGCACATAAAAGATCAAGGTCATGTTATTTCATAAAGAAAATGAGAAATAAAATAGCCAAAACTCATTTAAGAAAAAGATAGTAATTAAATAAAAAACCAGAACCAAAAGAAAGTAGGGGGATATAAATAAAAGAGAAGAACAAAAGAGCATAAAAAATAAGAGGAACCGAAATCACGCCGTTTTGTTTTGTCCTGAATGGTATATAAAGCTTCTATCAGGCACAATGCTAGTTTGTTATAGACATGTACTTATCTTTGAGAGAGTAGCCAATAGGAGAGAGCAGACCTTACTTGCTATACTCTCGATATAGAGGCGTCAATTCAAAAACAAAGAAGTCCAATGTAGACAGGCACAGATAATCTTACAAAAAATATTATAGCAGAATACATATATTAATCAAATTGAAACACATAAGACGATCTTTTTTTAAATATTGTACACAAACCAAAGTTGTAACCTAAGCATATAAGCCCAGCATAACAACATCTAATACACTTATAATAATCTTATTAATACCATCTTTTATTTTGTCAAATTTCTATATAAGATCTTATATATAAATTCAATGTTACAAAATGTGAAAGGTCTTGCCTCCTTTATCCAGTAACATGTTATCCACTGAGATCTGTTCAGATCGTATATGTACATAATTTTCTTTAGAGTAAATGAAATGCATTATGAGAAAACAAAAGGAGGTCATTTCTTAATCGCCCCTTTAACAAGAGAGAAAGACATTCAACATTTAGATGAAGCCCCTTACAAATATAATGCACTTGAATGTAGGGGGATTGACCCACACCGTAACTGTGAGACCAGTCAACAAATTGCTAAATTATTACAAAGCCTAATATCTTACAGTAGAAATCATAACGAAGCCCACCTAGGAATTCATAAGAAATGTATGGATGACAAATATTCAGCAATAAACAAAAGAAAAATTGTCTAGCTTAACAAGCTTATAAAAATAACCACCTTTGTGAAAGGCCCTCGGACAGCCATCACATAGCACAAGTTTCCCACCATCAGCGCAGATGATGCACAAGTCATCATTATCTTTCGAAGTACACCTGCGCCCTTTTAACAGAGAGACGGCAAACTCATGGAGAGACACGCCATTAGATGTGTAGATATACATATAGCTGCAGAATATGTGAAATAGTCAGGAGTTCTGTAAACAAGTGTGATCAAGAGACATTCATGATCCAAAGAGAAATGTAAGAGACTAACGGTCTCCGGCGGGAGGCCCAACCAGCATGAGCTTCAAACTGAGATGGGCTAACCTGTTCATTGTACGAAAGATAAATCAACTTGTCTCCGGAAACAATCAAGTATTTCAGAAGCTAGACCTATATGGCTATATCATACCAAAGTGCTACAGCAGCGGCAAATTATTCCAGATCCCATTTTATAGCCATCGCGCAACTTCTACAAATACACCAGAATATTAAAATGCTGAAATAGCACAAGGAGATACTACATTTAACAACAATCTGAACCACCTTGCCATTAGAATAATAAGCAACTTCAGTTCCATCTGGCAATCCATCATTTTCAAAGACCAGCTTGTGCATCCTCTGATCCCTGGGTATAATTATATTATAGGCATTTAGTATGTGCAAAGCAATCACAAGAAAGTGATAATCAAAGCTAATTGTGCTGACTTTTTAGTAATCTTCTTTGAGGAACTTTTTGAGTTCCCAGAGAGGTGAGGAGATGCAATTTTTGAGGACTTTGAGAGTGACGCAGTATCCGACAACCTGCAACACCAAAACAAAATACTAAATAAACACTAGTTACTGAATTTCATATCAAATTCATCGAGGAATAGCTATAAGCACCAACTTTTTTAGTATCTTTCTCGTAGTCTTGTTCCTCAGTAAGCCACGAGAGGAAGTACTGCCATTTGAAGTTGGATTGGGTAATGATTTGGAATACGTCGCGATAGCACTTCCGGGAGGAAGTAAGGAAGAAGCTGGTAGTGACAGCCTGAGCATGCCAAACAACATAAGGAAATATTTATAGGTAACATCTTTTCAGAAGACAAAAGAAAGCAATAATGAGCATAAAAGCCCCACATCTTGGTTATCTTCACTTGGCCCTTCTTTCTTGTTCCACCATGCAATGAGGATTTTCCTGATGATTTTGTACAGGCCTTGAGCTCCGAATGCCTGCAAACAGGTGGATAAAATCATATCCTTAATTTCTCTTCTTTTCAGAGAGTTGCAGGGAAAGACAATCTTATACACTAGAAAATAAAAAAGATACAAACTTTCTCTTTTTTCTTCCTCGACGACCTCTTTTTAGGGGAGTGCTATGTACTTCACCATTTTCAGAAACTGATAAACCTAAGAATGGCTCCAAAGGCCTGAAAGAGAAACCGAAAAATATATCAGTAAAATCAAGAGGAAAAATTTATAACAAGATCATAAGCAACCTTTTGAGCTGACAAAACTCAATAATCACTTCACATTCATAGTAGAAAGTTATAGATGAAAACTCAGTAGTGTATTATGATCTGGTAGTAGGCATAGATGTTTAACTATCAGCATAGGCATCTTGAAAGTTGAAATTAAATGAAACATGAGCTAAGAGTAGAGTATTTAGAAATTTGCATTTTCATTTCACGAGATCATGCAAGAAACAGTCAATAAGCTTTACTAGGTCCCTAGTTGGACTTCAATAGCACCCAGGCTCTGTAGCATCTGAATATCATCAACATAACAACACAGAAGTTATCACTTGTAGACCAAAAAATAAAAAAGCTCTAAAAATTGGTCCTCAACAACAAACTCCTGATATGCGTCATGTCTACAAATGGTTATCCACATTTTTCATCACAGCATCAAAAATAGCAATGAGTAGATACCACACAACCAACATCAAGTTTAACCAATGATTACTCGGAAGGATATAACACCTTGATTTCACACTTTCTGCATCAAAATCTGAATTTAGAATAACCATGCAAGAATCACATAGCAGTTCCGCCTTTGCAGCAGATGTCGCAAGAAAAGAACCTGTAAAAAAGAATTACAAAGCTTTCATTCACAAGAGATTAAACCAATAATACCAGAAGGTACTACATGTTAAGCATAACAAGTATCTATAAGTATACATGTATTTAAACATTAACAAATAATAGAACAGAGTTAACCAACCATATTGCTTACCAGAACAATTCCTACAGATGACAGATTCCTTCACAGGCATAGGGCCTATGAAGTTCTGTATTGTTTCTTCTAAAGTTTTAACAGATGATTTTCGGCATTCTTTGACCACATCCAGGAGGCTCTTCCCATTCTCTAAGCATATATACTGAGATGCACGTCTATATGATTTGCAGGCATGTATCTCAAATTGGCAGGGTGGAACTACCTGAACAATTTTAAGAAAATCATTCTGGCTTCAGGTGATATGTACAGCATACAAAAGGTGAAAATTTCAGATTTTGCTACATTATCTACAAAGAGAACCTCAAGATTAGCACCCACCCGTAATCCCTTGCAGAAGCTACAAGAACACAGGATTCCAGCGTCTTTTATCGTGCCACGTAGTGGGAATCCCTGGGAGGATATTATAATCAGTTGGGAAACCTGAAGAAAGCTTTATGCATGGATGCTACTCAATTTTATGAGACACAATCACATGGGGATGCTAGATCAATATCTTAACTAATAATACCAAGATAAAAGAAATACTGGAAATGTTAAGAGAGATATCCCTAATCCTTGACCATAAACAAGTTAACACAAATAAGTACATGACTGATCAGACCCAGTGTCCAGGAAGTATGATTCATGTAAGCATCAAGGGGCTTTAACTCCACTCCCACATCCCTAAATCATCACTCAATTAAAAAGTGGTGTGATATATTTATCTGAATTACGAGAAAAGAGCTAAACAAGTCTTTAACCAAGTCATTATAGGTGATATAAACAAGTCACCCTTTGAGCAGCAACTACAATTCCTAGCAGACGTTGAAAGAATAAACAGAGTGTCCGTAAGAAGTATCTCATGATTGGCTCAAGCTCAACCAAAAAAATCTTATCCTGTATCAGCAATGCTACAATCTAATCCTTAGTACATCTAGTGGTTTTTCAAGTTGAAAATGAAGCAGATAGCATAACTAAACCATCCAAGTTGAAACGAGAGACGATTCAGGTAGCAAACCACAGTGCAGGATCCAATCAGGCAACCTTAGAAATATTCTTAACATTTGAAATTATTTTTATATGCAAAAGAGATATAAATTTCTGCTCAACTAATTTCCACAATAACTTAAAGATGATACTTAAATTATTTTCTAAAAGGAAAATAAATAATAAATAATAATAATAATAACAGCAACAGCAATAAAACGGTTTTAATATGTTAAGAACTCCTTTTTTCTGGAAAAAGGGGTCAGACTCTCCCCTTCATTTGTGATGGGCAAACGAAAGAAAGTCAAACAAAGGCTCGCTCACATCCTCTTCCTAGTCCTTAAATCTCTCTCACTCTCTCTCTCTCTTTCTTCCCAATCTCCCCCTGCCCAAAGACACGAACCACCCAAATCACTCTTTTCTTACATCAACGGTATCAAATTTGCTAGAGCAGAACATATAAAGGTATATAAGATTTAGTGATGACACCAATAAAATAACGCCAACAAATTTCTAGTGTAGAACATATAAAGCTATGTGAAAGATACATCCTTAGATGCCTAAATGAATTAATGATGACCAGAACAAAAATAATACTAAGGACTAGTATCAACAATAACATGATTATAGACATCCAAAACAATGGAAACAAACAATAATAGTAGACCAATCTAATATCAGTACTCAGTAACACCATAGTAGTAGAATTAATATAACTTCGGCAGAAGAAGTACTGAGAAGAGATTAATATAACTTCGGCAGAAGAAGTACTGAGAAGAGATATTGTGGCTGAACTAAATACCCTCTTGCCACCATTGTAGAAAACTGGATATCCTTCTAGCAGGCCAGTGTCGAAGAGCTCTCGAACTGTTGTTGGCCGCCCTTTTATAAGAATTTTCTTCGACATCTTCATCTCCATCTTCCTAGTCTTCGTACTACCCAACAGCGCGAATTCGTCACTCGCCAATCCATCTGCCTCCAAGATCACCGCGTCCCTAAGATTATCCGAATCCCCATTCTCCATTTCATCAACAATCACAGAGGGCGTAAACCGCCGTCTCCCATCGGACCTCAGTGCCGCCAAAGGAATAGGCTCCTGTTTCACTTCAATCTCCATCATCTCACCGTCACTCTCCCCTCCCAAAAAACCCAAATTACCCCCAGCACCATCCACATTCAACGCATGACCACCATTAACTACAAATTCATCTTTCGAACTTAACGCATCCTCGATTTTAACCGATACTGCAGAATCTCCCTCAATTTTAGCCGCACAGGCAGTTCTATCGGCACTTCTACTCTTCAACCTCTTATTCCTCGTATAAACCGCGAAACCATTTGCCTCACTCGGCCTCACCCTGGGCACATAGCAGTGATCCATCCAACCCGAACCGTTCGATTCGGGTCGGGTGGGATCTCCCGACCCGGTTTCCGGCTCAGGCTTAATCAGTTCGCTCGGATACTCGAAATCCAAACCCAATTCGGGCTTCATTACCGTATTTTCGTCTCTTTCCTCGAATTCTTAGGATTTGCTGAATCTCTGCTCGCGAACACTGCAGCAGCGGACTGAGGAGAATCAGTTCTGATTATGGATCTGCGCGAGTAAGATAATTCAGTTGCATGCATAGAAGAAGAGAAAGAGGGTTATATCTGGAGTTTGTTTTCGGAGGGATGTGAGAGGAAGTTAGAGAGAGAAACCCTATGAAGTGTGTGAGAGAAGAAGAAGAGGAAAATTTGCAGTGAAATAAGATTGTGAGAGAATCTTTTTGGTTGGAAAATAGATAAACAAAATTATATAAAAAAAAAAAAAAAATGGGGGTGTGAATGAGTTGGAATTCTACAGTGCAGTGCTTACTAGTACTCTCTACATTACTCTTCCTGCGGTGCTATACTATTTCACGCTAAATTGCTTTCCTGATTTGGTTAATATTTAATTTTAATTTATTTATCCCTCCTTCAACTACCTTTGGCGACATTAAAAATCTACTGTATTAAAGTTTCCCCCCAAGAAAAGCAAAAAACGATTGAAACTATATACTACTGTATTTTATATTTATTTCTCACTAGACTCTTATATTCAAATTCTTCTAACCATTTTCAAGTGAAAGTTCAAAATTAAACAAATAAGCACTACAATGTTAGTATCGTGGGCTTAAAATTCAAAGTATGATAAAATTATAAGAAATGTGTATATATTTGATGTTAGGCTTATATATATCTTTGATTATTGAGGGCCAAAGTGCTAATATTTATATGGTTGGGGAAGACGTCATGTTACCTTTTTGGGCTGACTGAAAGATCAGTACTATATTTTATTTCACGGTCCTAAGTTATTTTGGGTTTGGACGGCACAATTAGAGAACATACTTAGATATGGTAAGGCTTCAAAAGTTTGGTTGTACTAACAGTATCATTTATTCATATATATATAT
>JAYJMF010258813.1:0-14111 GCA_036873715.1 Salvia sclarea
TTTTATTCTCACAACAAATTTGTCTACAATAAATTCTAATCCGAACTCAATCATATGAAAAATTTATTTTATCAATAAAAACAAAATTAGCAAAAGATTTAAATTTCTTTTAAAAAATCAACAAGAACTAAATTTAAACTTGAGAGAGAAAAATGTACATAAATTTATGAAAAATTATAAAATTAAATACATTTTTCTTAATATAAATATTTATATTTTAAAATACTATATATATATATATAATAATAATTTTTTGCAAAAAGCACCCTGGCTATATATGTGGTCGTTGGACAGTTGCACCTAATGATTTGGAGAGTCGTTGCATTCAAAATCAGTTAAATGGTCATATTGCGTACACCTTAAGTGATCACTAATATAATTATTTTTGGGTTCGTTTTTCCCCAATCAAAGTTCAAGTAAATTCGAAAGAATAATGTTTATGCCTCCAATAATTTAATTTTAGGTCGGCCATTTTTCTTATTGTATGACATGAACATCAAAGTCAAAACCACGATTCCTCTTTCTAGAATTTCATCAAAGGTTGCGAGCTAATAGGTTCCACGTTATTTTATTTAGTTTAAAAAAACTAATATTTTTGTTTTCCTACCCTTGATATCGATAGATTAAATATAGTTCTATGTGTTTGAATAGAAATGTTTTCGAAATTGTGTGGTGAATTGGTTATGACTGATGCAGTTTTAGTATAAGCATTATTATTTATATTATTTTTTGAAGAAGGATTTTTATTGAAATTTTTTTGGGGGTTGTGTTTAAAATATAAAATCACTCTATAAAATTATGAATAGATTGATATAGTCAATCGCTCAAAGTCCAAATCGATACCAACATACATACTATAATATTTATCCCTATAAATGAAAATGGGCCGGGTACCCACCCATTAAGCATTTTCCAAACCCAAACCCATCTAAAATTTTCAAATCAAAACCCGATCCAAACCCGTCATGAGTATTAACTTTATGACTCAAACCGGACCCGCTCCCATTGGGTAATACCCGCTAATTACCCACCCAAACCCGTTTAGATTTATAACATAATTAAATATGAACTATCATGATATTTGATACACAGTGATCAATTCATGAAAATTATAACACTAATAAATAAACATGATAATAATGACAAGACGAATTAATGTACATCAAATTCAAAATAACAAACAAGAAACCCAAAAAAATATGTAAATTTTACTGAAAATTTTTAATAATAAGGGAAAAAAGTTGGAAGAATTCAAACTAACCTAATAACAAATCAAAAAGAGACGAGTGGGTAAATAAGATGAAAGAATTAAGATTGTTTAAAATTTTGGATAAATTAATTTATTATATGAGAAAAAGTATAAGTTAAGAGATGAATTGAGACTTGACGTTACATAATGGGGAGCAAATGCAATATATGTTTGTATTATTATGTATATAAAAAGTGAACATATATATAAAATTTATATTATATGTAAACGGGTTCGAATAGTGGGTACTCATAACTAATTTCCCAAACCCAACCCAAATTCGTCACGGGTATTAATCTCCAAACACATACCCGCCCCAAACCCATTCATACTTACCCAAACCCGACCCAACAGGATTAGGTAAGTGCGGGTACCCTCGAAAACCCGACTCGTTGCCATCCCTATTTATCTCTGATAAAAAAAAAATAAAAAAAAATACACGGGCTTATGACTGGGCCGATTGTCAGCCCCAGCCCAATGAATCTCTCCATCTCTTTTCTGAAATTCGCAATACAGCTTCCTACTCTGTTCAAGCCGCCATTTCTGCTGCTGCTTGCAATTCCTAAATCTTACGGTAATCCCTCGCCCCGATTTCTTTATTGATTTTGCATTTCAATTTTTCCAATATGCTTTCGATCATAAGTTAACTGCTAAACCGTTGTAATTCGACATTTAGTTTGTTATTCAGTATGATATCTATGGATATTTTTTTTCCTGAGAAACGCAATTGAAAAATTCGAATAAGCATATTCTACGATCGGTGGATATTCGTGAAAATAACCTTAATCTTTATTGTATCTGTGTTTCGCTCCTGAATTATTGCGAATTTGAGCAGCTGAAGTTAATTTACCCAATTTGTGTTTGCCCTAAAATTTGAACAGTCTGTTTTTAAGTAGTGAAAAATGGGGGAGAAGAAGAAGGCGGGTGCTATGCTGGTTCGGCTTGTTTCGGCAGCTGGGACCGGATTCTTCTACGTCGTGAAGAAGACGAAGAGGCTCCATAGTAACAATATCAAGCTGGAGTTCCGAAAGTATGATCCTCGCGTCAATCGCCATGTTTTGTTCACGGAGGCCAAGATGAAGTGAGTATAACTCCTCTTTGCAGGCACCATGTGTGTTAACTCCTTGCCCTTTTAGCTGTGGATTGATAATGCTGTTAGTTTTGGATAGTATTCAGATACGAAATCTTGAAAAATATATTGCCCTTTTTGCTGTGGATTGTTAATGTTGTTAGTTTGGATAGCATTCGGATAGAAAATCTGGGAATCGCGTATGCTGTATTGCCTTTTTGTTGTGGATTGATAATGCTGTTAGTTTTGGATAGAATTGAGATAGAAAGTTGTGGAATCGCGTATGCTATATTGCGTTTGAAGTTTAAATTTGATTGTGTTAATCTGATTAGGCCTGTCTTTTTGATTTACTTGACTGCGTGATTAGGCCTGTCATTTTGATCGCTACTGAAATATATGCATATGCTATCTAATCTGGCACATGTTGGCTTTGTATTGCCTTATAACGTGGTGGCGTTTATTGCTTTTCGTAGTTGATTTCTTGATCTTGAGAGTTTGAATGTGGTGGAATTTGTGGTTGGTTACGTATTAGTTTGATTGCTGTCACGTTCACCATAAATTCTCAGGTGCTTAGGCCTTTCATTCCCATATGTAGTTAAGCTTCTTTATCTGAAAATTCTGGTCAATTTGTGCAAGGTGACTTCTGCCTAATATCTGTAAAATATCTTTATATCACTTGTTCATGCTGTCCCTATCAACCGAATTCTGTAATTTTCACTATCATAGTCAAGAATTTGTTGGTTATTATGTAGACTTTTCTGATTAAATGAGAGCTATGAGTTACCATCCCTCATTTTCCTCTAGCATGAGTTTGTAAACTAAATATCTTGTAGGTAAATCTAAGTTCCTTTTTGACTCCCACAGCCCCTTCTGTAAAAGAGAACTCAATTACTTTACAGTAGAAGTTTCAATGCTTTGATTGTTCATGTTTCTTCTTCTTTTGATAGATGTGGTTGTTTCTCATGTGAAATCCTTTGGATAGAGAACCAACTAATAAATTCTCAATTTCCCACCAAGCCTCAGCTATAATACTATGTTTGTTTTTGTTTTTAAACTAGAGTTGCTCTATTGCATTTGCAGCCATAGATTTCTGGGATATTTGTTAAATTCCAATTATGCACATACAGGCATAGGTTATTACAAGGATTAACTTTGATTCACATGGTTTTTAGAAAGAGTCATATTATTTTCACTTTAAATTTACGATGCTACAACCATAAGTATTCATTTTTCTAGGACTAGATAGTTTAAAAGTATTATCGTCCTAGAGTCTAAATAAATTATGATTTTATATTAGAATGTGGTGCCTAACCTCGTTCTAATATTTTTATCACTAAACATATACCGATATAGGCCATTAAGAATTACTATTTGAAAGCTACGATCACCATAAATTGTCGCCTTTATCTAGAGTTGAAATTTAAAATGAAACCTGACAATTACGGCGTCTCGATTCAATTTTCTTCCCAACTTAAACATTTCAATTATATGTTTTTTGTTTGAGAGAAATCCGTAGCCTGCAAAGATCAAAGTTGATTTATAGAAAAATGATAAATCACATATATAAAATTATGTCTAGTTCAGTTGATATTTTCAAATATAAGTTTTTCTTTTTGTTACTTTTTTCATGAACAGAAAATATAATTTTCCAGTTGCATCCAAAGCCCACCGGCGATGAGATACCATAGAAATCACGTTAAATGCAAGTAGTATTCCAAGATTAAATTCTAAAATATATTGACGGTAGCCCTAGGGGAAAAATAAGAAGAAAACCATTTATGATAATTTTGTAATTTGAATACTATTTAATTATAGACATATATATCGATTGTGCATATAATTGTCAATTATTGAAAAAGGTGTTGAAATTGCAAAATGAGTCATGATTGGTGATTTGTTGACAGTTTTTTCAATAGTTTATGCAATAAAAGACAAAACAGAAATTAGTTCGTAATCGTATGACAAGGACATAAACTTCATAATTCAAACAGCAATAACAATTTACCTTAGTTATGAATTTGACAAATATTCAATTATATTTCGACAATATTTTCGAGTTTGACGCGTCCTACCACTACCAATTTCGTCAATTGGATCATGATTTATCAGTAGCACATTGCTACAAAAGTAGTGGGATTTCACGAATTTCCAATGCTAATTGCCACCTTTGCTATAAAAAACACTGCTAATTACCACCAAATTTGTGACAGGTTGCGTTTCAAAAAATTATGGGTTGACACTTTTCTAGCCTTTTCTATTATGCTTTATTTCCATTAAGGTCAACTCAAATTTAGGTTCAATGTTTGTTGTTATCAATCAAGAATGTGCACACTTTGTCTAAGATAATCGAATTGAATAAAATACTCGTTTAACGAAATTGGATCACTAACAATTGGACCAAATTGGTCGTTAATGGTTCGATCACAATCATTTAAAAATAATAATCGTTAGAATTATGTATTTATTTGAATCCAGGCTGACAAAAAAAAAAGGCTAAAGTGGTTGATAAAATTACAATTACACTAATTTTTTTTTAAAAAGACAAAAGTAAGTATGAAAAAAATGCTCCACATGACTTTTTTAGCATTACATAAATCAAAACCTGATTACAATTGGTTCGGTGCATTTGTAAGTTTGTAACATGGATTATGAGAAATCAATACCGATAATCATTAAACTGGCAGATTTTTCAAATCTATCAAAAAAATAGTAATATCGAAATGGATACCATACTATTACAGAAAATGACACTAGAAAAAAGTAGTAAACGATAATACCCTAAAAAAAAAAAGTAAAATAGTACGCAAAAATTTGGCAGAATTTCTTTTCGATCAGTCCCATCATTAATCAAAATGGAAAGGATAAGAGCACACTACAATTCTACAACACAACAACTTCCTTATTGCAAGATGCTCAATATAGAACCACAAGATTTCCCACAATTTGGAGGCTCTGATTTTTCCAAGATTAAGTAAAACACTGCACAAATAAACCTTAAAAACTAATTAATTAATTTATATTACATGGTATAAAACAGCATACGTATGATATATAGTTTATGCACACATATTATGTGATGCACAAGCACAATGAAATAATAGTTGAAAGTTGAGCTTATAATATGTTGAAATTACACACATGATGGGTAAATAGACACCTCATCTCTTACTTTCTTCCCCAATGAGAAGATGGATTTATTATCATATCTCTATCCTTTCGTGATTTCCAGTGACGTGGCCCAATGGGAGCTCTCTCCTCACTATTTCTCTCTTACATCCCCCAAATCATCTCTCTCTCATATATAAATAATTTATATATATACATACAAACTCAAAACAGAGTGATACTGATCTGTCCTCTGCTATTGCTCCACCCAAAAAGCAATTTACACAAAACCAATCCCACCAACATTTTGATTCCTCATCAAATCCCTCCAATTCTTCACCATTTCCATAGTTTTCACACACACACACACACACATACACACACTGGCTAGTGTTCTTGACAGAGTTCAAAAACAGAGCTTTGCATGAATAGAGACTAAAGGTTGAATCTTTTTTATCTGGGAAATCTGCAATCTTGATTGTTTGCATAACTGAAAATTTACATAGATACAAAGATGGCTTTGTGCCCATTTGCATTTTCTGGGAATTTGAGCAAAGGATTAGTGGCTGCTGCAGATGCTCAAAAGCAGACTTATTTCTGCTCTCAGTGGCTACTTGGTGCAGATCTACCCTTCCACCCCTTCTGCAAGAACAGCCAGGTTCCAATTTTTTACCTTTTATCTCCTCATTCTTGAATAATACTATAAATAAATTGCTAGGGGTTTCGGCTTTCGAGGCGCGTAGATGTTACACTTGATGAAATAATGTGCATTAGTGGTACTATTTGGAATGTGTGTGAGTGTGACTAAGTGTGTGTAATGATAATGTTGGACAGCAAAGTTACCACTTTTAAGTTTCATTGAAGTGTTACAATGTAGAATTGTAGATTTCTTGATTGGGAAGAGAAACTGTGTGCTATCATTGTTTTGTTACATTATTGAGTTTTTTTCTTCCTTTTTTGGGTGTATACTAGGAATAGGCTGCATTTATCTTCAGCTGGAACTTTGGGATTACAACACTTGATTGAAATGTTTGTTTTCTACTGTTTTTTATATATGATTGAAGGTTAGGAAAAGTTCCACAGGAATTTGTGCAACACTGTCTGAAAGAGGGGAATACTTCTCACAAAAGCCTCCAACTCCTCTTTTAGACACAATCAACTATCCAATCCACATGAAAAATCTTTCCACTAAGGTACTCACTAAACACATATACACACAATTTTTTTCTTCCTCAAAATATAAAAATTTCTGAAATTTGGGCAAGTCCCACCTAAAAAGATTGAATCTTGAACTCAGGAACTGCAACAACTCGCGGATGAGCTCCGGTCCGACGTCATCTTCAACGTGTCAAAGACCGGGGGCCATCTGGGATCAAGCCTCGGTGTGATTGAGCTAACTGTGGCTCTTCATTATGTGTTCAATGCTCCTCAAGATCGAATTCTGTGGGATGTTGGCCACCAGGTGATGATGATGCTTTTTCATCACAACATAGCTTGTGAGAGTTGTACTTTTCTAGTGCTGATGCTCTGATTCTTGCTTGCTGTAGGCTTATCCACACAAGATTCTGACAGGGAGACGAGACCAGATGCCGAGTTTGAGACAGACCGGCGGTCTCTCTGGCTTCACGAAGCGGTCTGAGAGCGACTACGACTGCTTTGGCGCTGGCCACAGCTCCACAACTATCTCTGCTGGATTAGGTATGGTCTTAAATTGTTGTTGTCCTTTGAAATTGACCTTTGTTTAAATAAGATAAGCAGAGAAGATAATGCAAATGTCATGTTACTCTTGAGACAAATGAGTTAGGATTGGGATTTATTTGGCTTTACCAGGAATGGCTGTGGGGAGGGATCTGAAGGGGAGAAAGAACAACGTCGTGGCTGTGATAGGCGACGGGGCTATGACAGCCGGTCAGGCCTATGAAGCAATGAACAACGCCGGCTACCTGGACTCGGACATGATCGTTATTCTCAATGACAACAAACAAGTCTCCTTACCCACTGCCAATCTGGATGGTCCGACTGCTCCCGTGGGAGCCTTGAGCAGTGCTTTGAGTAGGTTGCAGTCGAACCGGCCTCTCAGAGAGCTCAGAGAAGTCGCTAAGGTTAGCATCATGAAAGAGAATTTTAGACTTGTTGTCTGTAGAATGTGTTGAGAATTGGAGGTTGTGGTTTTTTTCTTGCAGGGAGTCACCAAGCAGATTGGAGGGCCTATGCACGAGCTCGCTGCGAAAGTCGATGAGTATGCTCGTGGGCTGATTAGTGGCTCCGGATCAACTCTCTTTGAGGAGCTCGGGCTCTACTACATTGGTCCAGTTGATGGCCACAATCTTGATGACCTGACCGCGATTCTTAGAGAGGTCAAGAGCACTAAAACAACGGGTCCGGTGTTGATCCATGTTGTGACCGAGAAAGGCAGGGGATATCCTTATGCAGAGAAAGCTGCAGATAAATATCATGGTAACATTATTTGAAATTGACCTAGTGAGGCTCCATGGCAACCAATTAATGAGCTTACCTTTTGCAGGAGTGTCCAAGTTCGATCCAGCAACCGGAAAGCAGTTTAAGTCGAGTGCTCCAACTCAATCTTACACGACCTACTTTGCAGAGGCTCTGATTGCAGAAGCAGAGGCGGACAAGGATATCGTAGCAATCCACGCAGCAATGGGAGGTGGGACGGGTTTGAACCTCTTCCAACGTCGTTTCCCAACAAGGTGCTTCGATGTTGGGATAGCGGAACAACATGCTGTCACTTTCGCTGCGGGTTTGGCCTGTGAAGGGATCAAGCCCTTCTGCGCGATCTACTCATCCTTCTTGCAACGAGCATACGACCAGGCAAGCCAATGCCCCTTTACCGTGTGTGATTCTTTTCAAGATACAAGAAGTCTTACCAAAAAATTGTTCCTTTCTTGCAGGTAGTACACGATGTCGATTTGCAGAAGTTGCCCGTTAGGTTTGCTATGGATAGAGCCGGCTTGGTGGGAGCAGACGGCCCGACACATTGTGGGGCTTTTGATGTCACTTTCATGGCATGCCTTCCAAACATGGTGGTGATGGCTCCTTCGGATGAGGCCGAGTTATTTCACATGGTTGCGACTGCTGCAGCTATAGATGACAGACCTAGTTGCTTCCGTTATCCAAGAGGTAACGGTATAGGTATGGAGTTGCCGCCCGGAAACAAAGGAAAACCACTCGAGGTACTTCTCTAACCAACTTTAATTTCTCCTATTGAGACTATGTGAATACCATTACCGAGGCGAGTTTGTATATGTTGTTTAGATCGGGAAGGGCCGTGTACTAATTGAAGGGGAACGGGTGGCTCTCTTGGGTTACGGATCAGCGGTTCGGAGCTGTTTGGCAGCAGCTGCTTTGGTGGAAACCCGTGGCTTACAATTGACAGTAGCCGATGCTCGCTTCTGCAAGCCATTGGATCATGCTCTTATACGAAGCTTGGCCAAATCGCACGAGGTCTTGATCACCGTGGAAGAAGGATCCATAGGTGGTTTTGGATCTCATGTGGCTCATTTCATGGCCTTGGATGGACTCCTTGATGGCAAGTTGAAGGTATTAATCTTCAAATACAAACCTATTTAATGAATGATTATATACTAAGGCAGCGTTTACTTTGAGTGATTGGCTTGGATTATTTTTATCAATCCATCCTATCATGCAGAGTAAACGCTATCTAAAACAACTACTTACAAGATCTACTAACACTTGCAACGAAACTTTCGTGCAGTGGAGGCCGTTGGTTCTTCCTGATCGATACATCGACCATGGAGCCCCGATGGATCAACTGATTGAAGCCGGGCTCACGCCTTCTCACATCGCGGCGACTGTGTTTAATATACTAGGAAAAGCTAGGGAGGCTTTGGAGATTATGTCGTAGATCGAAGAGTTGTACAAAAGACAACATACTCATATATATATATATATATATTGTCAGATTGAGCTCTAGTTTTCTATCATCATATTGCTGCTCTAATAACTATACTTAAATGCATCACATCTTTAACTTTCCTTAAAAATGATATTAGAACATATGTCTAAAAAGTGATTGAAAATCTAGTGTTAAGTAACAACAACCAAATATTCAAAACAAAGAAAGTTTCATTAAATTTCATATTGCTGAAGCTCCATATCTATTTCAGTGAGAAGCAACTCGTAACAATGTCATCCATTGCTGAGATTGCACAGTTGAAATAGTTACACATTCAATTCTCAGTGTTTATGAAGTTTGAGTCTTCCTCGTAAATTCAGGAAACATGTCCTATTTAAATATTTCATATTTAAATAAAAATCTACTTGTAAGTTGAAAGAAAATATTACAGTAAATACTTTTATGCTCAATTTTTTGCTCACATCAACTTTAAATTTTTTAATATAAATATCATTATCCATTAGGTCCTCTCTGGAACACCAAACGCTGCGATCTCCATTTGATAAATGAGAGATTTTGGGTCCGATCCCACTCCAATAAAAAAAATATAGGGATAATTAGTTAATACTCCATCCGTCCCTCAATTATTGGTGCACTTTCCTTTTTGGGATGTCCCATCAACTTTGTGCATTTCCTTTTTTGGACATTTTTACCACACACACAACTTTAAATATAATATATTCTTATCACTACTTTATACAACTTATATTACTTTTTCAACTCTCCTTAATTCTCGTGCCGAAAAGAAGTGCACCAACAATTGAGGGACGGAGTACATATTTTCCCATTCACTTTAATTTTTTGTTCATTTGGATTTATCTAAAAAGAAGGTAATGATACACGAGAATAGAAAAAAGCACAATATCGTACTCCTTCCATCCACGAAAAAATATACACTTTTTTATTTTGGTGCGTCCACAAAAAAGACGCACATGTCTGATCAGTTTCATTTTCAATAAGTGAATCCTATCAAATCACTTAATTTATCATATTATTTATACATTTATTCACTGTTGGATCCACCCATGACACAGAAAAGCAATTTAAGAATACATAAAAAGTAGAACTCTTATTCTAATTCTAATAAGACAAATAACTTAATCTCAACTCTTTATATTCACATATACTATTGTTGGACCTACAAAATAAATAAATTAAATCAAGTAATCCTTAGAGCATCTCCAACTGACTCTATTTTAGAGGCCCCTCTACATTGTAGAGTAAAATATAGAGTAATGTCATTTTCATCTCCAACTATCAATTTTATATTTCATTCTAATAGATATCCTATTTTTGTGCTTTTTTCATATCAAATTAATTTTTGTATGTAATCATTCTATATTGTATATATTTTTGTCTTGATATATATTACTAATATTGTATTTTAAATTTAATATTGTATTTTAAATTTATCAAAATTTTATGTTATTTTACTTTTATCTTGCAATATTTGTTATTTTATATTTTTATGTTTTTTCATATCAAATTCATTTTTATATGCAATTATCAAATATATTTAAGATTTTTTTGTAAAATAGCTAGATAACACAAATAAAATAAAAAGAAAAGCAAAACAAAATATTGGTATTGAAATGTAAGACAACATAATCCATGATTATAAATGAGATAAGCAAAACTAAATGTAAAGGCACAAAAAGACAAAATAAAACAAATAACAAAAAAGAGAAAAGAAAGGAAAAAAAGGCAATATTTTGCCCCTGCCTTTGTGCAGTGGGACTGTGCCATAGCTTCTCATGTTCACTCCAAGTATGCATATCTTTATCTTGGAGGAATGGAGTATAAAAAAATGGCCCCTCATTTTCATGAATTGACCCCATTTCGCAAGTAACAGATCTTAAGATATGGAACTTGTCAATACCACCAAAGGTTTGGTGCTCTGCAGTGACGGACGTAGAAAAAATTATTGGTAGCGACTATATTTAGTTGGAAATTACTTATTGGTAGGGACCTGTTTATTAACAAGCCTATGCTTATCACCTGATCAACTTATAATAGAAAATTATATAATCACACATTATAAACATGCAATATTGCTAAACTAAAAAAGAAAAAAAAGCTAACCATAAAATAAGAATGATTTACATACTAATGAATGGGGATGATAACCAATGACTATTAATCCCAATGATGGAAACCACTCTTCAATTCTATATGATTGTATGGTTATGCGCTCAAGTGATGTGCTGCAAATTCTTACATTAGGCTCACGGTCATAGGAATTCATAATCACCAATTCTTTCAAGCAAGCAAATTTAGGCCACAGAGTCAGATCTCAATAAGCCACATCAATTTTCCGGCTTTCCATGTCAGCATTAATGTTGCCGGATTTTTGATCGGTAGCAAATCGAGAAAGTAATGAAAGTTCAGTAATTTATAGACGGATTTTACAGTTGGTATGCAAAACCAGAAAATGGTCAAAGTTCAGTAATTTACATGTCACATTAACCAATTTCTTAATTACCTTGATATTATTCTCTGATTTAATTTACTCTAATATATAAGATTAAATTAAATATATTATAAAATGACTCATATATATACCACATTAATTGAAAAGATTAAAAGGATGTCTCACAAGATCTTGTATTCTGCCATTTTTTAGTTTCTTTGTCAATTTTGTAAATATTTATCACAAGTCCTTATATTATACTATTTCAATACTTGGTCAATTGTGTTCGGTGCTCGACCTATTAAAAGACATGCAACAATACAAAAATAATGGACAACGATTTAACCAAGTAATGCTTAAAGACACAAACTTATAACTAATACTCCTTCCGTCTCACTCTAAATGGCACATCACTTTTTGCACACGGATTAAGAAAGTATTTGTTTGTAGTATAAAAGTAATATGGTCCCACCATGTGCCCACTTGTTTGTGTGTTAATAGTTTGCTTTTTTGGGAATGTGCCAATTGGAATGAGACGCACCAAAATAGAAAGTGTGCCATTTGGAGTGAGACATAGGGAGTATATTTCTAACTACTCTATATAACTTGAAAATAAGATGGAATCAAACAATTAATGGAAATAATCAAAGAAAAAACATTTAAAAAAAAAAATCTAACAAAAGAAAGTACTTTTTGTCTCCAAACCCTAATTGAGTTGGAAGTGAACATATTGGCCTTGATAACTTGAATAATCAAACAATGTCTTCCAAGGCAGAGACCGCAACTGTCGAAACTCTCCCACATTCAATTGATCCTCCATACCAACCACACATCGTTTCTCAATTTTCACCAACTTGGGGCGATAGCTCCACAACAAAGAATCCAGAAATTCAAGGGTTAGATTGTGACGATACAGTTTCAACTCCCTGACCGCCAGGCCACCTCCGACATATCCATGGTGACGCCTACAACCGCTAATGTCCACGGACAGAGAGAGAGAAACTCGAGACATGCTCAGCACCTTCACAAGTTGGTTCAATGACGAGAACCACGCGTTAGGGTTTCGGATCACGCAGTTTATGTCTATATATGACTCCCATTCCCTACTTCTCGTCTTGATCACGAGGCGTGGCACAAGGGAGCTGCTGACCCTAAATTTTCGAATATTTGGAACATCAAACTCTCCTCCCCAAATGCGGCCATGTTTCACACGTATGGTTATGCTCTCAAGCGATGAGCTGCAAATTCTCACATCGTTGGAGTGGTTATCCCAAATCACCAATTCTCTAAGGCAAGGGAATTTAGGCGACAAGTCATGCCTATATAAGGCATCCTTCACATCCATTATATAACCAACTCTATCATCCAAAGCACTCAAGCGCAAATACTTGAGCTTATGAAATTGAAGCTTATCAAACTCTTCCACATCATCGATCCTACTCTCGAGCAAGCTACTTGTCGTTGTCGACTCCTCTCTCTTCCTAGGTTGATTCCACGTCAATTCCTCAATCAATGGGCATCTTGAGATCAAATCCCTAAATAAATCACCATCCACAATCGCATTGAATAAAGTGAGGGATTTAAGCTTGGGACAAGTAGTTAACCCTTTTTCCCTATTCTTGAGATCAATTTTGAGGCCATAAACATGTAATCGAGTTAGGGTTTTGGATTGAAGCACCTCTTCTGGTAATAGAACACATGAGCTACTGCGATATGAGGTCTCGATCTCGATCTTGAGATCAGCAACCCCCAATTTGATCGCTCTCGAAATCAATTCCAAAGCGAGAGAGTCGTAGCCTTCCATCATCCATAGCCTGAAACTCTTGATTGGCAGCTCTAAATCTTCATACCTCTGCATAGTCTTCTTCGTGAACGTCGGAAACTCGTCCATGCGATTCCTGAACTCGTTCTGATCGAAGACGAGGTCGGGGCGCGTGCACCACGCGCCGTTCCAGCATCTGGAAAGGAGAGAGGTTCGAGCAGCATCTTTTACATTCATCAAAGATTGAATTTGATGAATGATTTCTTCATGAAGCTCGAATTCGCCGTCGGCGGCAATTATATTGTGATGCTTTGCCATCGGAAGAGAAGACATATATGAATTTGGAGATTTGAAGGTTTGTTTGTTTATGGTTTCAATGCCATATATATATAGTCTTCCACTAATTTCAATACGAATAGGATTCGAATTTGTTTTCAGGTAAGAATCAAGCTTTCAATATATGAAATCTTCTCTATTATAAGATTTGGGGCCAAGGCATCCGCCTAAGCCCCAAAATCCCTCCCCAAATGCCATGTCATATTACCTTTTATAACATCCTACCTTAGATTACAAGCCCAC
>JAYJMF010259363.1:0-14101 GCA_036873715.1 Salvia sclarea
AAAATTTAAAGGCAAAATGTTTTCTTATCCCTCTTTTTCACATGATAATTTTCCATCAAAGAGAACGCAACCTAAAAGACAAACAACAAATTATGAAAAGATAAAAAAATATAACTTGATTTTTTTCCCATCTAGATGGGTATACCCATCTCAATGGCAAAAAAATACTCCACACTTTATACACTTTATTGACACATGTTACTTTATCGATATTTAAAATTCAAATTGTGGAGTAATTTTTTAGTATCATGAATGGAGTGTAAAAAGTCATGTAAAAATTAAATTGTGAATTGTGTGCGTAGAATAGAGAGAAAATAATATTTTATTTAAAAGTTGGATTGGTTTGGATGATGAGTGAATATGGTTAAGGGCGAGTTCAGGATACATTCAGTTGACTTCAGCAAAATCTTCATCCGAGCTGGACAACGGAAAGAAATTGTTTTGGAGGTTTTATTCAAATTCATTTGGTTGAGTTTCACTTTTTTTTCCTCTCGAATAATGTGATTTTGGATCTATAATTATATATAACATAAATCTAATGAATACTATTTGGGGGGGGGGGGGGGAACCAAAAATTAACTTTGTAAATTTTAACACCCGAACCAAATCAAACCTCAAATAGCTTTATTTTAGTTGGTTCGATTATTTTGGCTCCCCCCAAACACACACACACACACACACACACACACACACATATATAGACACTACTCTAAACAACATTAAATGATAATAAGGTCTTTCTTTGTTTGGGACAATCGGTTGAATGCAGTGATTTGGTTATTTATAATTTGGAATTGAGAATATAGATTCCCAATTTGAGCATTGTGCGAATTTGAAGATGGGAAAATGTAATGATGATTGTAGCTACCCATATATCTCCTTCCTTGTTTTCCGGTTAAAGTTCAAAATCTAACCCCTTTTTCCGGCACAGCCGAAGAATCCATACCAATTTGCATTTATGCATTCCAGCGGAAATGCCGCATGAAACAAGGAGAAGATAACTGTGGATAGGATCAAACACTATGTTACTCAATACTCTCATTTGATGCTAAATATGTAATAATCACATTATCATCCTCAATTTACTGCAAGCTTCGTTGCAATACATAAATAAATTAAAACAATGATGATGGCACTGGCACTGGCAGGGATGAAGCATGTGACTGTGAAGATGAGAGATTAATGAAGAAAGTAAGATAGTTGAGGCTTGATGATGAAGTTAAATTAGTGAATAATTAAGGTAGGGGATTAGTCGGAAGGTGGTGATTATTATACTTGTTGTTGTGCATCCAAACCTTGAGAACTTTGGTGTTGACGCCAATCTCCTGGCAGAAGCTTCGAAGCTGGGCATCATCCACCTTGTGTATCTTCCATTCAGCTTTCTCTGCAAACCTCTGCATCTTCTCTTTCTGGTCTTGGCTGAATTTGGTTCTCGCCCTCTTTCGCTGAGGCTGCTGCTGTATGGGGAGGATGCTCTTCCTGTGGAAGTTGCGGTGGCAGTTGCATGCCTCGCATTTGAGGGCTTCGAGGCTCCCTTGTACTCCGGCGGGCATGAACTCCCCGCACCCGTCTGTGGCGCTTCCACCAATGGCGGCTGCATGGTTCTTCAGGCACTCCATGTACTTGGATTTCTGCCTTGAACCTGAGGCTGAACCAACACTCTTATTCATCATGTACCCATCACCCCCCCAAAGATGATGCTGATGCTGATGAGGGGCTGCTGGGACTGTGTTGCTCATTCTCATTTCCCTAATTTCGATCTGCATGCAGAGAAATAAATACAAGGAGGGCACTTACACTTACACCTTAGAGAGACTACTTTTAACTTTGTTTGCTTGCGTTACTTTTCTCACTTTTCAACAGAGAGAATAGTGAGGCATGGAATGGATTTGTTTTTTTTGCTTGCTTTACTTACAATCAGCGAGGAGGCGGTTTCATTAATTAATATTATTATATTATACTACCTCGTCCGTCCATAAAGAATATTGTTTATGTGAGACCGGCCTCATCCACGAGGGCACAGCACTGTGCCTCTTAAATTTTAACCATACAAAACTTATTTTATTAAAATACAGCAGTATTAATTCAGCAGGGAAGAGTTGGTAAAGCGAAGCACTTTAATTAGTAGTTGAAACTTGAAAGATATCGCACATATTAACTTAAAGCTGCCATTGATTGACAAGTAGACACCACACCAGTAGGAGTAAATTGATTGCAATTATATACTCATGCCATTGCCAATACAGATTCATCTCTTTGATTGTTATTATATGTGTAGTATTCCTAATCATGCAACAAATTAAATGCTTCATTTGGTTAGGTTGGGGCTGATTTTGTTGGGTTCGCTATTCTTTTCACTGACGGTGTTAAACAAATGCCGTGTACGATTCAATTTCTTTATCTCACGATTGTGTATCTCATCTCGCACTTTAATAATTACTCAAATTTTCATATCTCAGACGTCTTTAGCACATTATACAACCATCTTATTAGGGAATTTATATATGCACTGCACTTGAAAAGAGGTGTAATTCCACTTCCTCTCTTTCCATTTTTTTGTTCGTCTGTCTCTTGAAGATTAGTCAATGCTGTTGGCAGATAATTCAGGACTAATTATAGAATCAAATCCATATAATCCTACTAGTTTGGGAGGTCGCAGAGAGAATTACATATATATATATATATATAGGGGTCACAGTTGTAGGCTGTAATCAACACTAACGATTTGATGTTGCTTAGAAGGCAGGATATAAATATAATATACTACTACTTATGTAATAGTACTAGTATGCTTTTAGATAATTCTCTCTCCAAACAATTAAGTCTTTGTCACTACTTCAAACAAACCAATAACCTTGACATTCACCCCTTTGCTCAATGCAAATATTGTCAAGGCTTGAAATGTAATTATACCTATAAACTGGTGCATTTGAGTTGGAGATGTCACATGAGCACCCACACGCACCAGGCGGTCTGCAATGACACAGGAAATCATACATTTCTCCCTATTTGGAATTCAAAGTTCACTGCACAAAATTGCTTTGAATTTGCTCGTAGAAACTGCCTTCTTTACTTGAAATTTTGAAAGCTTAGTCACTTCTTATGTACATGGTATTACAGTAGAATAACATTTATATTAGGTACATTGCTCTCTCATCCAAATTTTGGCTTGTTAAACCTCTCTTTCACGGTATCGTACAAACTGAGGCCGAGACTAATAATTCTAGGGCGCAGTAGCAGCAGTATTACTTACTAAGCAGAAAGCAAAGTAGATACCGAGGAATACCTCATTCATTGTTCTGTGCTGCATGATTTTCTTGCTGTGGAGGTTCTGTATAAACCTGACCTTGATCTCTGAAGTCTCGAAATATGGACAGGAAAGAGTTGAGACTCTCTGATGAAGCTCCCCCAAGGATCCACAACAACAGCGAACTAAACGAACTCATGGCCCCAGGATTCCCTCCGCCCTCTGGCTGACGAAGGACAGGTTGCTCGCCTATATTCAGAGGATTGCCTAACCTATTAGGCTGCTGTTCCTCAGGAGGACCAACTGTAGCATTTCGTGGTGTTCCTCCACCTCGAGGTACAGGTACTGGTCCAGAGGCCATATCTGCATTTACAGCTCCAGTGTTCCTTGTGTTTAATCTTGTGATGCGTAATGTTGATGCCAGAATAGTAGAGGATGTGATATGAAAATCTGGATGCTGCTGAAAATGTGACCGGCGATTTTGCATAAACCTCTGCAAAGCAGGAACCTGCCAGGATAATCTATCAATAACAATCTCCAAACGACAACTAATGGAACACGAAGACTAATTCAAAACCCTACCACCAGTATCTAGCAACAAATTTTATATACTTTCACAAGACCGCATGAGGTGGATACCCAACTTCAGTTAAAGAGGGCACAACTCATCAGCTAGTGCAAGTTAGATATAAAAGTGGCTCTAATTTGTAATCATCATTACCTGAGAACATTGCGATTACTTTTGAATACTATTGCCCCACAAATATGCAGTTCACAAACCCACTAATTGAACAATCCAAAGAGAGAAAATTGATGGTCTGATTATTTTTATAACTTTAGTCCCACTAATTGAACAATCTAAAGAGAAGGAAAATTAAAGGTCTGATTATTTTTATAACTTTACTGCTGTAGATTCTGAAAATAAGAGCGAAGAACACCAGAATTAGTGGTTGGAATACAATACGTAGTTCATCAACTTCTTCCAGCCTCAAAAGTCTTTTAATCGATTTGGTTCTACAACGGCTTTCAATTTTTTTCCTGAAGTTATTGAGAATTTTCTTTTTTACTGTTGGCACCTTGTGTTGGAAAAATGCTAGATTCTAGACTGGGTTGCAATGAAAATTGTCAAAATCTTGAAAAATTTATACAGCGCAAGTAAATGAGCTGATGGTTGCTTATAACTTTATATTCCCTTCCAGCCATTTAGTAATCCCCCCATTCTAATTACCCTTTTTCTTGTTATTTCAAATTCACAGCTAATGCCTCTCTACTTTGCCAAATCTCCCAGTCTGAGAATTGCATAGCATACCATGATAATCACATTATTTTGCCTCAATCTCACAACTCCAATTATACCTTCCAAGATACTGCATTACAACTTAAAACACATATAATGTTTGAAGCATGTTGTACCTCAAATCTATTCCAGAAATAGAGGACAAGGTGTTGCATAAACGCTGCCGAAGTTGAGAGAGCTAAATATGAAAATCCTGCATGCACAACAACGGCATGTCAGAGAATAATGATGACTTGAATAATGTGATCATGATGTTGAGATACTAGAATATTACCATATGTATAGGAGAAAAAGTATATGTGAAACACTAAAAAGTAGAGCAAAAAGAAGCGAGGAAAGAACTTCATTGATATTGGTGTACGGACACTGCAAGCAATAGAAAAAACAACTATATTAGTAAAAAGAATGCTCAGGAATGGATCGCATATTAATCAAAGATTAAATTATGGGTCTAAGTAATTTATATCTGCATGTATACCAAACATGGTATACAAATTATCAGGCAGGGTCTTAGTGTGTTGTCAGGCTTTATAGCTGTGGATCACACACGGTAGTCTACTACAACACTAAATGTATGGATAGTAGACAGTGGTATTGGGTGGGTTTCCCTAGTTAGAAGTCAGACGGGCAAAGTTAATTGCATCATAGGGCGTTCTGTTGTCAAAATGGCATTCAAAATTTTTAGTTTTATAAATATCTGATATGCTATTATTTTATAAGAAATAAATCAGGCTATATATTCTTTCATCATTTTTTAACTTGCTTCTCGTGCTTTTTCCATATTTCTTTCGTTGTTAGGTAGAAGCTAAAGGAAAGGGAACCACCTGATAAGCGTGAAGAGTTCACAAATCCAGACAAGAATCAAGACCATAAAAGCCAAAAGCTGATCATCATAAAACTCAAATAGAAAAAATAGTATTCCAATCATTATCTGGATACAAAATAAGGAGACATGTCAGCAAAACCATAAGAGTCCACTTAAAATAGGGAACAAGGAGCAAAAGATCACCAAATGAAGTTGCATGCTTACCGGTACAAAAACAAGTGATTCAATTACATGCACAAAAATCAGTTGAAAGGTTGGAAGCCTGTGACGAGCATGGTGCTGGAGCTGTACTGTAATCAGGATAAGGATATGGCAATTAGAGACTATATAGATATAGAGGGGAAAAAATGTTTCATATACATCACCCAACAATCAAGTCAAGATCAAAATATATTTCAAAACAATAAGTTGTGTAGCTCCAATTCTTCAACCATGGAGCTTTTGTGGTTACAGAGTAATGTAAGACTCAAGTTCATGATCTTATATGAGTACCTGCTTCAGATACATAATGATGTAATAATTTTATAATAGTTTTACATTGCATAGAGAAACACGGGGACAATCATTTAAATCATAGCTCATATGTCAAAACAAACCTGTAAACTTCAGCATACGTGTTTGCGTTTCTCTTAATGTAAATGAAACCGACATGGTGGTTGTGAAGAAAACAAATAGTGACATCATTAATACGCCACACTTGGTCACAAGATAGTCTGCAAAAGACAGCAGAAGAAGTGCATGTCATGTTTTACCATCATTCTATATTTATTTTCAAAACACTGCTTAGGTATGTCTGAATTTACAGCGACACCCACAAGCAATCTATAATGGCAGACACATATGCATAACCAACTGAAAAGATGCCAAAACAGCACCTTATGTTCCTCATTTATTTTTTTATATCACAAAACTAGAAACATTTTCGAACCAGATACTATAGAGAATAACCAACAACTGACATGGTGATGGCCACCAAGCAATTGATACAGGCAAGGGAAGACAAAAGCCAAGTCAGTTCAAATAACAATTCAGAAGCATGATAATGACCATACTGATGGAATAAATTCACAAAGTATTCAACTTCAAATTTGAACTATGCACCCACTGGTTGTGTTACATTTGATGATATACACAATTTAGACTGTTGTTAAATATAGAAAAAAGTGTGCAACAGTCAGACAACAAATGGGAATAACTCTGAAATAAGCACAGACTAAACTGGAACATATAGTTAGGAAATGGTAAAATACTAAACCTCCGAACTTTGCAGAACTTTCAGGCTGCTCGTGAGCATAGGTAAGGTTATAGAACTCCTTTGTTTGGTAATTATAAAGGTAACCTGCCCAAATTGCAAAACATTTATTATAATGGCAGGAAACACGAATATAATAGCACTCATGGCTAGCTATGCCTTACTTGATTAAGACAGCAAACCATAAGTATGAAATAAGTGTTTTAGAGTAGAATTAAACCATAAATTGACTGATTTGATAAAACCCATTAACACAAAGATAGTAATAAAAAAGATTATATTGCAGAAGAGCTGTGCAAAATGACTCTCTGCTATACAACAATCACTGAATGGTTTTATGAAAGAGCAAAACCATGGACAAATTTTCAAGCTTTGAAGTATAACTAAAAGTGTGTAACAGTTATTCCTTCAAAATACAAATATAACTTCAAAACTGTGAAGGAAAGTCATAGTTAAATGAAGCCACAAAGGAAGTTGATACCTTGTCCAGGTGAATTCAATAAACTATTCATCAAAATAGTGTCATATCCTACAAGCCTGTTTATCAACAACTGCTGCCAACTGAACAAGAACCATATCAATATAATGTTAGTAGCTAGAAACTGTTCATAACAGGTAAGTTGTCTTTAATGTACTAAATGTTACAATTATCCATGGTATTTGATTTCATTTTCAAGTAAATAAATTGCATTGGAAGCAGAATTTTATCAAGTTAACTTTCTTTCTTCTTCAATTCATGTATTGAACCATGAACAACTTTGGTAGAACAGTCTACATGTAAACTTTTAATTGTTTTGTCCAGTTTGATGTCAGTGAAAAATGACATATACAGAGACTAAGTGAGTAAAGCTAATTGAGCATTGCAAAATTGATGCAGATATGTCTAATTCATACAAGCATACGACTCTTCATGGTCAGCACTGTAAAGTGTCAACGAATATCTGAGTGAAAGGAACTGTGGGCAGTAACAGCATTAACCAGTGGCACTTTTTTCATATATTCAATGATATTCTCACAAGAAAACCTATCTATATACTAACTAGACAAAAGACTTTGAAACCTTAGCTCAAACTACGCAAAAGGAAAATATCATTTAAATGGGCAGTCTTATTATCTAGAAAGCAAGAAAGAGAAACATTATATTACCGGTTGCCAAAGCAATTATGCCGAGCTGAAATACTGATATTAATTGTCCGAATTCCATGCCTTGATCTGGCTTCTTCAGGCAACAGGAAATAACCCTACACAAGAATGCACCCCATATCAAAATAGCTGAAAGAGAAGGGTAAATTATACTATGCCTCCCGAATGTTGCAAGATCTAGCACTTAGCCATAACTTTGATTCTTGACACTTAGCCACACAAACTTCAAAACATTTAACACTTTACCGCCCAAAAGCTAATGCTGGTGGTTTTTGTGCCAGAATTTTTGTCATGAGCTGCTCATGTTTTTTGTTAATTTCTTCACATTTTTCCCACTTGTTCTTCATTGGAAAATAAAGAAAATTGGAATATAAATGAACAACTGTTCATGAAATTCATACAACTGTATTATTATTTTTTAGAGCAATTTTATGACAATCAATCTGATGGGTGGTGAATGTGACAGAAATTATGGCGACACTTTTATGCCCTTAAAAATGTCACCTGAGAGGCAAATAACACAAATTTCTATCGAGAAAACCACCAGCGGTAGCTTTTATGGGGTTAAATGTCACATTCGTGAAGCTTGTACGGTAAGATGTTGCGATTCAAAGTTTTTATGGCAGTTAAATCTTGAAAAGTTCCAGAGGCGAAGTGTAATTTATCTATATTCTTCTCAACAACATTGAATACCTCGATGCAGAAAAGGAAACGAGAAAATCAAATGAACCTATAAAAACACACCTTTTCCATGGTATACAAATAAGCTGGTTCAAATGCCTTGCTTCTCTTCTCTAGCCACTGCACTGAGATATTAATATAAACTACAATAAGATTGCATGAGAATGAACTGAACTATTAAACTTTAGCTATTTTCAATATCGAACCACCATCTTCAGCCCAGGGTGGCAAATGACAAAATTCGAAATTCAGATGATAAAGTTCGTTATAACCTTATAACAAAGAAAAAATATCATCACCCAATATATCTTGAGACACACTCCTGTGAGGCAGCCTCACCCATGAAGACGTGTGGGGACACCACCAATACACTCAATTGGTAGGGGTGGATCCGCCCTCAGCTGTGAGGCCGCCCTCACAGGAGTTTTGGTCATATATCTTCAAGCAAAAAGATGCTAATTTCATTGTCTAAATTAGAGAATGAAAGAATGCAGAGTTCTTCCTATTTTATCAATAGAAAGGTTGCGACCAGCATATTGAAACGGTCTACTTACCAGCTGATATACATCAGGAAGTTGACAAAGCAACACTCTCTGAAGCAATATAAACTAGGAACTCATGTAACAACCTTAACCAAACTTTAGGAAAGCTTTGAAACAAAGGCATGGTAGGACTTAGGACAATACAACAGATTACAATTAGGTTTCCAAGAGAAGTGACGACTTCCCTACATGGATTTTCTAGGCTTATAAAGTAGGTTGAGAAGGTCCTAAAGATACTGAAATCCATGAGATTGCAAAACAAAAGATCTAAAAATCTCATTAATGAAGTTATATGGATTGGAACTGTTCACCAAATGTCACCAAAGAGTCTCGTAAAGCGGTGAGCAGAGAAAGCATCTACCTGCATAGGAGTTGAACCTGTCCAAATGTAAGATCTTTAGCCACTTAGGAATATCAAAATTCAAATTAATACCAGCAATGTCCTGCATGGATATGGGGCCCCGGTTAATTAGAACTGCTTTGCAAAGTATGGCTGACGCATAAAATAATCTCTCATAATAAATAGTGACGTATCAAAAGCCACTGGTAAACTGATTCATAGAAAGGGAAAGGAAGAAAGATATCATCATAGTCTGACCCATAAACCTCCAAGAATTCGCCTTGCTAATCTCAGAAAGAAAGACAAACGGCCATGCCACTTTCTACCAATATGAAATATAGCCGCCCTAAGAGATTCTTTTGGCGAAACGAAAAACCTACTGCGAGGCACATCTTTACTGACTTTCAATATCACATCATCTGATGCTGGCTTAAACCTTTCACTGCTGATAGAAATTTCTCTTTGGGATTCTAAAACATCATTGTCAGTCTTCCAAAATTCTAGTCGAGATTTCACCATCTTGGCATCAGAGCTTATCCAGCTAAACCACGAATCTGCTGCCAAATGAGGTGAATTGTCGCTATCCGCATTGTTGGGTTCCTCACTTTCAGCACCGGTTTCTTTATTATGGGCGTATATCTCCTCATTAATGGGCTCATTATGCGACCACAAGCCAGCGCTGGTGATCTGCAGGAGAGCAAGTAAAACTGAGAAGCCGTCATAATCAGTTGAACAATAAAGTTTTGCAGGTTGCACGCAGCAGCTCAGCCAGACTTTCGGAGAAGAGTATGATTTCGATGAAAACAAGGATCACTTCATACCTTAATCTGAATAAGCTGGGCATCAGACATTTGGGCACTAGAGAACTCACTGGAACACCCAGGCTGCAGCATTCAATGATAATAAAGAGTAAAATTTCCATCATAATATTAAAAGGGTCAAGAGGTGATATGGAACGGAAACGATGAAGCCCAAATTCCCACTGGAAACGGTAGATAATTCGATAAACTAACACCACCAAGCCACAATCGTTCTCGAACAAATAAATAATTAAAAAGAGACAAAGGAGGAAACCTGCTGAACATAATTGGCGTGCATGACAACGAGGATACAGAAGAGGGTGATGGCTAATAAGAGGAAAAAGTACTCCAGCTTAGCTCTGATTTTGGGGGTGAGCATCTCAGAAAAGCGCTCCTGCACCCGTATAAAGGTCTGCTCCGGATCCATTTTCAAATTGCCGGAGGAGGAAGACGAAGACGAATTATCCTGCGAATTTCTGATCTATAGCTGCCATTTGGGGATTTTGATTTTGGTCAGAGTTGGACTATTGTTTTTTTCCCTCAATTCAAAACTGGAACCTTGTTCTATTTTTCCGACTTATCACGCCCTAAAGACTTTTAACTACATTTTGCTTTTTTCGTTTTTGGTCAGTCAAAATTCATGTTATTCGTGGTGTATTTTCAACTCATGTGATTTTACTTTATCACGTGCTAATTTTATGCTATAAATTTAAATAATTTATAATTATACTAATAAATAAAATATGAGTACATATAGAATTTTTATGATAATTAACTCTTTCAAATAATAATAATCATAATTGCCAAATCTAAAAGGTTTGTAAGGGCTTCCGCAGCATCAAGCTCCAAATGGAGCTCTTTTCCACTTTTTGAAGCTCTGCAAGTTTCTATCACTTTTTTCCTACAACAGCAAGCTTCATCTTTGGAGTCCTCTAGATTTACTTTACATTTTATTTAATGTAATTCACAATATTTAAAAATTTATAACTTTATTTCATAATTTAAAATACTACTACATTTATTGAATAAACTAATATTAAAAAAATACATTAACCCCCGAAACGGATCCATATTTCTTCGATCAAATGATCTTGGAGCTTTGTGTGAGCTCTTTGGTTTCGAAGATCTACTTTCCTCTTCAAATACTCTTTGGAAGGTCGGAGAGGCTCCTCAACTCGTACTCTCCTCGACTGTAGTGGAGGATCCTTCATCCGGACTCCAATTGGTTATAGAGTCGCCTTCATCCTGAACTATCATGTTATGCAAGATAAGCATACATGATGTTCGATAACGATTTTTTGAACCAGGGTCGCGCGAGCCTGCTGAGAATAGCCCAACGAGCTTTGAGGATGCCGAAGGCTCTTTCCACGTCCTTGCGTGCTGCTTCCTGTTTCGTCGCAAATAGAGCTCTCTTCGGATCAGTCGGGCACGGGAGAGTCTTGACAAAGGTGGGCCAAGATGGATAAATACCATCGGCGAGATAGTAGCCCATTTTCTATCGAGTGTCGTTGGCGTAAAACATCACCGCCGGGATCTTCCCGTTGAGAAGCTCGTCGAACACGTCCGACTGATTGAGTACGTTGATGTCGTTGAGTCGGCGACACCGAAGAACGCGTGCCAAATCCACAGATCTTGAGAAGCAACGACTTCAAGCACAACCATTGGGTGCCCCTTGTTCTGGTTTGTGAATTGGCCTCTCCCTGCATTCAGGCAATTCCTCCATGCCCAATGCATACAGCCGAAGCTACCCAGCATTCCGGGAAAGCCATGCTTCCCTTCATGCATCTATAGAAGACGGACGCAGTCGGACACTGTTGGCGTCCGTAAGAACTTCGGACCATATGCAGATATGATCCCCCGACAAAAGCTCTCCAGAGCAAGGCGACGCGTAGTCTCGCCCATTCGGAGGTACTCATCGAAGTGGTCGGCGCAGCCACTCGTTGCAAGTTGACGCAACGCCATCATACACTTTTGCACCGCGGTGAATCCCATTCTTCCCGTGGCATCCGGGCGCTGCTGAAAGTATGGTTCCCGAGCCTCCACCGTCTGCACGATGTTGTTGAATAGCCCTTTCGTCATACGAAAGCGGCGGCGGAAGACGTCGTCTCCCCACGTTGGCTCTTCGGCGAAGTAATCCTGGTGAAGACGCGCTTCACCAGTAAGGCGATCACGATGCACGCCCACCTTCTTCTTCTTTGGACGGTTCTCGACCGCCTCCGCCTCCGGTACATACAGCTTCATGTACATCGATGCCGTGTCGATGATTTGCCCGAACAAGGTGGCGGTGGTTTTCAATAAAAACTCTCTCGATTCTTTGAGCATTTTTTTATTCTCGTCGTCACCCGACATATTTTTGATTGACTTGGAAGAAATGCAAGAGAAAAGGTGTGTGAAATGGAAGAGAAAAATGAATAAATGAAGTGTAGAATGTGGTGTGAAAAATTGAGGGGGGGTATTTAAGATTAAAATTGTAAATTTAAAAAAAAATGAAAAAAACGGTCGATTTCGGCCTTTTTTTTAAAAATAATTAAAAGTCGAATTTGGCAATGGATATACCGTTGCTCAATCAGAGCGCGCCACGTGGCGCGCGTGGGTGGGGGGAAGCCTGCCGACGCGCGACGCTTGGGGCCGCAAGCATGCGCTTGCCGGGCACACGCTTGGCAAGCGCGTCGCTTGCGCCACACGCGCGCTCGGCAAGCGCAACGCTGCGGCCGGTCTAACATCCCTCGCTTTCCTTTTCCCCCAACTCATCGTACTACAATTAGTTAATAAACTTTTAGCCCTATACGGAGAAAATTGAGATATAGAATAATTAAAGTGCAACAAATTTGTTTTTTTCAAGAAAGTGGAACAAAATATTTAGAATAAAATATTAGTCATTTTAAAATGGTAAATATCGAAATTAATCAATAAAATAAAGCAATAAAAAATAGTCACTCTTACAATTTGACTCCGGATGAAAAATTGAAGTATAAAACAAGTAACTCATAATTTCGTGTTTCATAGCTCGTGAAATATCGCGTTTTTTCCTTAACTTCGCGAATTCAAATCAGCAAACTCGTGAAATCAGGACAAAAATATACTGTTTCACGAGTTAGCAATTACGAATTCGTGAAATCAAAGCAAGAACATGTTATTTCATGATTTTGACCATATCGACTCGTTAAATGCCTTATAACTCACGAACCCAAGAGTATTTGGTGGATTATATATATTAAAGTTAGATCAAATAGATAACTTCAACACAAAAATAGTTAAGTTATTTTGTATATATCTTTTATATAGAGTTGTCAGTTGGGCGGGGCCAACCCAACAGCTCAATCCGAAACGGAGCCACCTATACATTTATTGATTCTATTGTTTTATTATTTTATTATTTTTATGTTTTATATTTATATTTTCGGATTTTAATTTATTTAAATACAATATAACTTATACATATGATTATTTACATGTAAAAGATTTTATCAATAAAATATTTTTAAAAAACTTTAAACCCACCAACTGTTCCATCTTTCTATATGGTTATGAGTCGGGCCATGCTCGTGTTACTGCACAAAAGCATGCCAGGCCGAGCCTAACATCACGTGGGCCTCCTAAGACAGGTCCGGCCCACCATACATCTAAACTTATTAACGATTTAATTCTGATATATATGCATCATTTTGATTAGGGATATTAATTTAGCCTGAAATTAATGGGTTGGTACGAATAGATCAAGAATAAATGAGGATTATAGTCTAAATATTTTAGCTCTACATTAGAAAAGCTTGATTGGGCAAAACCAAAAATAAATCGAATTTGATAGGGTTAGCCTGAAAATCGAGTGAGTTGGTCCGATAAATCGATGTATACCTTCTTCTTCTTCTTCTTCTTCTTCTTCTTCTTCTTATTACTACTAGTAAGTGGCCCGTCGAAATTCGACGGGAATTATTTGGTGTTATAATTAGTCTATAATACAATTAAATAAATT
>JAYJMF010260351.1:0-14083 GCA_036873715.1 Salvia sclarea
GATCGAACCACGTTAAATCCCTCGTGTTCTCTTTGTGCTCCCATAGCTTATTAATTACCTCACGAAAATATACTCGAACAATAACAAAATAGTATCAAATCATACTATAGTAAAATCATAAAACTATATTTGATCTCTTTTTGTGGGTAAACTGAAATAAATTCATGACTAAAACAATCACGACTTTTCTTGAATCACGTCGATATTTTCAAACGTCTAAATATACTTTTCAACTTGCTTTTTCGGATTTAGATAACAAAAATTGAGATTGCGTTGACTATGATGGAAAAAAAATGCATTTTGTTAAAAAAAAAAAAACTAAAAGAAATCAAACCCAAAAAAAGGCTAGGAATGAATAGTTACACTTACATGTCATAATACAAATTTATTTACTAATGCTCAATTAAAGAAAAATAAACTATTTTTTAAAATACAAAAATGGATTTTCTTTCTCGCTCAAAGTTTCGATTTTGATTGTTAGCTATAGCTATGAGAGTTGGGATTGACAGAGAATCGGCAGTTTGCTTATTGTAGCAGGCGAATTGACGACTCAAGCTGAAAGGGATCCAAGTATTTTCTTTATTCGGCAGCTGCCAATCGGAAAGAGATCGTTCGTTCATTCAATTGTTCAATTCCAGCTCCGAATTTTGAGAGGGAAACAGTTCGATTGCCGGACGCGAAGGAAACTGGTGGCTGACCAGGTAGCATAATTTTTCGATTGCGATGTGATTTTCTCGACATTTTTGTTTTGGGGTTCGGTGATGTAGCGGTTCGAGCGCGTGATTCAGATCCGTTTGATGAGTTTGTAGTGTTTGTGAGTAATTGGTTGTTGGATTGCGATCTCCTTTTTAGTTTTTGATCGCGCAAAATGGCGGCACCTGACAAGCAGAGCGCTTTGGATTACATCAACCAGATGTTCCCCACAGGTTCTGCACATTTTTCTCTTTCCTTGTTTCTTTTTTTATTTTTTATTTTTTGGTTAGGCGTTAGCTGTGATTGGAAGGATTTGTTCAGAATTATCGAGTTCATGTGGAGATATTTCAACAATTTGATTTATGAGGGGGAATTGTAGTGTTTGTTTTGGCTTCTCGAAGTTGGAATAGATGGATTTCACTCAGTTTCAGTTAATGGGAAACTTGAGACCAAGAAAAACTGATCCGGAGTTGGCTAGCATTTAGGAAGTGTTAATTCCAGCTCGTATCGATTTGCTACTTTTTCTATGCATTTAGCAGAGGAAGTCCAACTTATGAACCCATTATTATTCTGGGAAGGGTGTTTAGAAACAGAAGAAGAAAAATAGAAAAAATTTCTTTGTGACCAGATAGGTTGAAGTTGCCTTGCCAATGGGACTTGAACTTCTATACGTTGCTCTATTGAACTTAGTTCAATTGTTGATGATGTGGAAGCTGGTTGTTATGCAGAGGCCTCTCTATCTGGTGTTGAGCCCCTTATGCAGAAAATACACAGTGAAATCCGCAGAGTGGATGCTGAGATTTTGGCCGCTGTTCGTCAGCAGGTTGGTATCATCACTAATTGGTGTTCATCTATTTTATTGCTGATAAAATGGTGCGTATGTTATTAGACTGCAATTGGATTTTTGAATTTAGAGGTCTAATTTTCACCTACTTGGACTTGAATATATGGAATCAGTTGGGTGAGTTGTTGCATGATAAAGTGAATGGGGAACAGGGAATCATTAGATTTATAGCTCATGGCTTGGGTGGGGAAAGAAGCTCACTCAAGACGTTAGTAATAAAATGAAGCAGGACATTCATGTAGTAAAGATTATATGATTGGTGAAAATTCTGGGTTTCTTCTAGAGTGCTAATGCCATCCCTTTGAAGCAGGACATTCATGTGGTAAAGATTATATGATTGGTGAAAATGAAACTACAAAAATGCCCCCTCATTAGTAACTTGCAGGCTCCTTGTGGGTTATGCATAATCCTGATTTCGTGTTGTTATCTTTATAGTTGTCAGTACGCTACCAAACATAGCCCAGACTACCTGTCAAGATTTCACATTGTGTACTTTCACTCTAGGTGGTTTTATATGAATGTGTATCAAAAGAAAAATATCATGAACTTTTGTTCTCAGAAAATGTCTTAACACATTTATGATGTCTATATCTTTTTCTAGAGTAATTCAGGGAGCAAGGCCCGGGAGGATCTTGCAGCAGCTACTCGTGCTGTTCAGGTTTGTCCACTACTTCCATTAGTTAGTTAAGTGGCACAGCAGATGTTTAATTTCCTTAGCACAAATACACTTCTTTGTTTGCTTAGCATATTTGTCGGATACGTTTTTCCCTTGTATGCAGCCCTCGACTAATTAGATTTTATCATTTGAACTCAGGAACTCTTGTACAAAATGCAAGAAATAAAAACTAAAGCAGAGCAAAGCGAAACAATGGTTCAGGAAATATGCCGTGACATCAAGAAACTGGATTTTGCAAAGAAGCATATAACAACTACTATTACTGCTCTTCATCGTCTTACTATGCTAGGTGGAGTTTCTGCTCTTGATTATCTTGGAGAGGAATTTGATTTTGGACTTCATTTGGTTTGAATCTTGCTGTGTTTAATCTTCAAGTTCTGCTGTTTGTGAGATATATTACAGCTTATCTGTGGACTCTCTGGCTACTTTTGTTGAAAATATGATATTTTCAATCTCTACATGCCGTTTTATTTCTGTATGGCTCATTACATGCCTGAAAATTAATTCAAAGTTAACAATGTACTAGTGATGTGATGGCAGATTTTCAATGAGCTGTTGAAGAAGTCTGGTCTATATTTTTTATTTAGGTCACTGGTTATGGTTCAAACTTGGAGCTACCTGTTGAGATTTTTGGTAACAATCTAATAGGGTCCATACTGCTTACTTTTTCTTTTTTGGTGGTGGTGGTGTCTGGTCACAAGGAATCATGGAATCCTTGTTTTTAAGAATACATTGACATTATTACATGCCTATTTTTCTTGTTTCTTTCCAAATTTAAAATTTTATCGAATTCCGGAAAAATTCAATGCCACCTTTTTCTCTTGTTGACAGTATCTGCTGTAGAACAACTTCAAGCTATGGCTTCTAAGAGACAATACAAGGAGGCAGCTGCACAGCTTGAGGTATTACATGGTGTGCACATGTTTGCAGCCTCTTTTTCTTTGCAGTTAATATATTTTTTAGCTACATTAGTTGCAGCTCCGAGTTCAACTATTTGTTAATTGCTTTATAACTATTGTGCATCATATTTTAAAATTTATGGTAATGTCTTCAATCACATTTATATTGTGTTGGATTCACCTTAAGGTATAAGCTGTAATTGCTGATATAATCACAGCTTCCTGATTTTTCTTTCCATAATTTCATGAGTTGGGTATGCATTTCAGGCTGTCAACCAGTTATGCAGTCATTTTGAGGCTTATAGGGATTTTCAAAAGATCACGGAGCTTCGAGAAAAGTTCAAGAGCATCAAACAGATTTTGAAGTCTCACGTGTTCTCAGATTTCTCTAGGTGTGTTAATTATGAAGTTTAAAGATCAACCTGAGCAAAATGATGTGTTACCGTCAATTTTCTTGATGCTTTACAATTGTACGGAGCTGACAAGTGGTTACTGACTATGACTCTCTTCTTCTCCTTGCTCTTTTTTGTTGGTGGGGATTAGGTACATTAAGAACTTGGTAGATCTAGGAAAAGATGATCAATACCACCTTCTTTGTTTTAGTGAATCAATGTCAAACATTCTAGAGAAGATGCAATGTTTAAAGTTTATAGATGGTTTTCTAAGCATACACTGGAGTTCAGTTTCATTACATGAGGAATACAAGTTTCTCTGCTTGGACTTTCTTTTCAACTTTTTTTTTCCTGTACTTTGTACAGCTTAGGTACAGGAAAAGAGACGGAGGAAACTAATTTACTGCAGCAGCTATCTGATGCGTGCCTGGTTGTTGATGCCCTTGAGCCATCAGTTAGGGAAGAGCTAGTAAAGAACTTCTGCAGTAGAGAACTTACCTCATATCAGCAAATATTTGAGGGAGCAGGTTTGTCTAATTTCTTTATTTCGATTTTTGTTATCGCCTTCCAGTTTTTCCTGAAGTTCATGTTGAGGAAGTAGAACTCGAAACTTGAGTATATTCTATATTTGGCAGAATTAGCGAAGTTGGATAAAACAGAAAGAAGATATGCTTGGATAAAACGCCGCCTACGAACCAATGAGGAGATTTGGAAAATTTTCCCCTCTTCATGGCATGTTCCTTATCTGCTATGCATCCAGTTCTGCAAGTTGACAAGGTTGGTGATTTACCTCTCTTTTGAGCTGACATGTCAACCTATGATTTTGTATTTTAGCCTTGTGGCTAAATTGTGCTTCTTGTGACTTACATCATTGTTTGACCGATACGATGGACATCTATTTAGAGGACATTGAGTAATCAGTTTTCATATTTTGAGAATTTGAATTTTTGTAGTAGCAAAGTATAACTATAATCTTGATTTTACTATTATGTAGGACCTCTTTACTTGTTTTTCTTTGATCTGTCATTCTATTGCTAGAAGAGACATGCTAGTGGGTAGACCTTCATAATGTTGCATTTACCATATTTATGTTTATATTCATCGAACGAACCTTGCTAAAAATGGATTTATTGGATGGTTTTATGTGGGTCCCTAAGATATCATAAACATTGCGAATTTTACATCATGATGATCAACAGGACACAACTGGTGGACATCCTGAACAATCTGAAAGAAAAACCAGATGTTGGAACATTGTTGCTGGTAAGCTCCTTTTCTACCTTGTTTCCTGAAGTACTCATTTAATTAAGTAATATCTGTCACCACATCAAATGCATGTGCATCTCCTTCTGGTGTATAATTACATTTCATGTTCGGTCAATCATGCTATATTTTTTCCTGTTATGTATTTGTTTGTTCATCTACTGGTTTTGCTAGATTACATGTTACCTTTCCATATCCCTTCATTCCTAAATCGGTGAAACATCAGCTTCTCAAGCACATTTCTCAATCATAAAACCAATAAGTTATACTATCTACTTAGATATCCATTAAGCTGGTATACCTATAAGGCTTGGTTTCTCCTTGATGTTTGCCCGGGAACAGAAATTGCAAAAGTTTTGGCCATGTAGTCTATCCATTAAGTTTCTGCTGCATTGATGGAATTGGTGGAGAAAATGTACTTTTAGCTACGCATCTTTTTAGAGTCGCAGAGTGACCGCTTCTAATTGATGGCTGCCTGTAGGCTTTACAAAGGACTTTGGAGTTTGAGGAAGAATTAGCAGAGAAATTCGGTGGCGGAAGTCGAAGCAAAGAATCAGGAAGCGAAACTGGGGAAGATGCATCTGAAAGTAGCAGTCAGACTATTTCAGACATTCGAAAGAAATATGAGAAGAAGCTTGCAGCACATCATGGAAGTGAGAGTGAGGCATGCATGAATTCAATGATTCTAATCGATCTATTCTAAAAGTAAAAAACTGATACCCACATCATGTTACTCCTGCCTAACATAGTTATCTTTCGAACCAGGACCAAGATGGCCACAAAGATCTGTCTGTGCCTGATGCTGGGGTAACTTTTCTTGTCTGGATTTTCTCATGAGTTACTAATGCATATGAAGAATGAATAGATTCCTTTCGTTACAGCTGGTTGCCTCATTTATTAAGTAGGCAAAGAAAAAGATTCTGTTCTTGCAATTTGTTTTGAATATGTGGCAGTTTTTAGGGTTGGCTTTATTTTAGTTTTCCATAACCTGCATGAAGTTGCAGCTTATCAGTATAATAACTCCACAGCTCCACTAGCTGTTTCATTCATGGGAGTTTCACTTTCATGAATATGGAACTAATCAAAGTGTTACCTTGAATGGTATTGATTTACCTGGCAGTTCAATTTTAGAGGGATCATTTCATCATGCTTTGAGCCTTACTTGGCAGTCTATGTTGAACTCGAGGAAAAAACTCTTATGGAGCACTTGGAGAAACTTGTCCAGGTTTGGGTCATTGTGATGTCGGTGTTTAACTTTTAGGTTCTCCTATGCTCTTTTGGCTTGACAAACATGTATTTGCATCTTATACCACAGGAAGAAACATGGGAAATCGAAGAGGGAAGTCAAACAAATATTTTATCTAGCAGTATGCAGGTATACATAGAAATGCCTAGAATGAATTATTAGATAGAGATTATTATTAGAATATTTTAAAAAAATCCTTAGTGCATCTTTTTTAATCGCTCACTAAATGCTTCTACCCTGTTCGTTTCAAACTTCTCGTACTGTTTGAGTCTAAGAAATATCAACTAAAAATGGAACATTATATGTGAAATATAGTGCTCTTCATAAGTCATAATTCATTAAACAATGAGAATATAAGCTAGCAGGGTCTATTTTCCCGATTCATTTTTACCGTGATTTCATATGAATGCCTTGTTCTGGTGAAGTAACTATTTAATTAGCATTGCACGTTGCTGTATGTAGAAATTAATTATTCTTTTGCATTGATCCCATACCTTTGCATAATAATAGCATTTGTTGAACTCATTGAAGCATGCTTAATCCTAAATCCTTTTTCTCTGTTTCATGAAGGTGTTTTTGATCATCAGAAGGACCTTAAAGAGATGCAGTGCTCTGACAAAAAATCAGACATTGTTTAATTTATTCAAGGTTTGTTCTTATTGGTATATGCCTATGCCCATGCCTAAAATGATAAGGATATTTATAGTGATTTTTCATTGAATGAACATATTTACTCATACTGTCTCCATTTTTCTGTAAATAGGTATTCCAAAGAATTCTTAAAGCATATGCTACAAAGCTTTTCTCAAGATTGCCGAAGGGTGGGACCGGAATTGTAGCAGCTGCTACAGGAATGGATGGTCAGATCAAGGTACCTGTTTATTGAATCTTTTTTGTTGTATGTGTGTGTGCCTTTTTGTGTCTTTCTTATGTTTATTCGCATGCTATCTTTGTTATGCTCAACCAACCAGCTTTTTTTCAGACATCGGACAAGGATGAACGTTTGATCTGCTATATAGTCAACACAGCTGAATATTGTCACAAGACGGTTAGTTTGAAATGCTTAATTTATCTGTAAACCAAAGTGATTAAATAATTAGATGCAATGTCAACATAGCCTGCTTGTCGAGTTCTTTCATATCCGTCTTATTTTTAATTTTCTTTTATTCAAGACTGAGTCTCTTTTCCTGTACACATCATCAGGCAGGTGAATTGGCTGAAAATGTATCCAAAATAGTCGACCCCCAATATGCAGATAGCGTCGACATGTCTGAAGTGCAGGTGGATAAAACCTTCATATTCCTAGTTTTACCGTTCTGCCTCGCAATCTGAGGCCACCTTCTCACAATTTTGCTGTATTCCGCAGGACGAGTTCTCAGCAGTTATAACAAAAGCACTGATAACTCTCGTGCATGGTATAGAAACGAAGTTCGACTCTGAAATGGCTGCAATGACACGTGTTCCTTGGGGCACACTTGAAAGTGTTGGTGACCAATCAGAGTAAGATTCCTTCATAATACACTATCGCAGAGTTTGTTTTTCCATATGTTAACTTACGTATTTTCCTGCAGATATGTGAATGGAATAAATATGATTCTGACTTCAAGCATCCCTGTCCTTGGAAGGCTTCTTTCTCCTATATATTTCCAATTCTTCCTGGATAAGGTAAATGAGTAATTACTTACTAAATTGACTTTGTATCTTAAATCTTTAGTCGGAAAATATTACTCGAAGGCGTTCACTATTGTTCTCTAAATTGTTTGTTCTTCTACACCAGCCACGACTCGAAGCTAATCCTCTCTAATCATTGCAGCTTGCATCATCTCTTGGTCCGCGCTTCTATCTCAATATCTTCAAATGCAAGCAAATCTCCGAAACGGGAGCACAACAAGTACTTGTTGCTTCTTAGCTCTGTTTGTTTAGTTTTTTTCTGTGACTTTGCCTAATTGGATTTATTTTCTTAAAAAGTAGGCCTGGATTCTGAATGATAATTATTTCAAAGATTTTTCTCCTACTGTGAAAGTATAAGTTATATAACTCTTTCTAGTCCTGTTAACCTCTTTGGACATATTGTTTTTATGTATTGAAATCAGATGCTGCTGGATACACAAGCTGTCAAAACAATCCTTCTCGAAATTCCTTCCCTAGGAAAACAGGTAAGATACCAACTTTTTGTGATTGATAAGATACATGAGTGCATATTTTTATCCTCGTTACTAGGATTCCTCAAATCCTACCCTTCCAGTGGGATATGAATCACAACCCAAATTAGCTCAAACGATTATCAAGGGCCTCGTAATATCCCAAAGTTCCAATATACCTAAGAAAACAATGGATTGGCCTATACTATTTTTATCTATCTATGCTAATCTGAAGTAAACTTTCCCTTATGGTTTTTATACTGTGTCTTCATCTTCTTAAACTGTCCCATTTGTTTTCCTGAGCAGGTATCTGCTGCTGCTGGCTACTCGAAATTTGTAAGCCGTGAAATGAGCAAAGCTGAAGCACTGTTAAAAGTAAGATTTCATTGACACTGGACTTTGTGGGCGTAACACGGTGCTCTTAAACACCATTCCTGACTTAAATGTGCGTTAAATGATCCGCAGGTCATATTGTCCCCTATCGACTCTGTGGCGGATACATATTGTGCTCTGCTGCCCGAGGGCACTCCGTCTGAATTCCAGCGAATTCTCGATCTTAAGGTTCCTGTTTCCCCAATCACCAATCACTAAATTCTTTCTTTTAAATATTTTTCTATTCATTTTGAGTAAGAATTCTCCATAATCGATTCCAGGGCCTCAAAAGGACAGACCAGCAAAGCATACTCGACGACTACAACAAGCGTGGGGCGGGGACGTATCAACAGTCCATGAAGGCAACCGTTCCGTCCACACCAAACACCGCGGTTGCACCTAATCAACCCACGCCTGCTGGAATCATTCCGCTGAAGGAAGAGATTGTGGCTAGGGCTGCTGCACTCGGGAGAGGTGCTGCCACGACTGGGATCCGCAGAATCCTAGCACTAACCGAGTCAACTACCAAAGATCGGAAAGATGGGCCTCTGAGGAAGCTTTTCATCGGGTGAAAGCATAAAGAAGTCGAATGTTTCGCCCTACTCTGGTTAGGTTTCTCTCCTTTCGCTCAAGTATTGCATCGATCTTTCTTCCCCCACACCGGCATAGATGACCCCTTCCATCTGTGGAGGTTTTCCTTTTCTTGGAGATATCTTGTTGTGTAGAGAGTCCTAGTTAGTTTTGGGATTTTTTTTATTTTGTATATGGAAACTTTGGGAAAAGATTTTGGTGATACATATTCTAATATAATGACTCTTATTCTTCTCTTTCTGTCTCTACAAAGTGCTAACAATTAACATAATAGCATTTGTATGCCTATCTAGGTTCTTCTAATTTATGTTTCAATCCCTAATTTTGAAAAGAAATTTTGAAAAGATATGTAAGTGGAAGTCTAGGACCTGTTTATATCAAACTAGTAGAATTGTATATATGTGTAACACATAAAACTTATCATTTTGAAGGATTTTATCTCACAATGGTTGTTATGCGATCATGTAAACCTGTCTTAAAGTCAAAATAATTAGTAAGGATGTTACAGGTCTAATAAATCATTAAGAATTAACCTTTTATAATAGCAATAGATAAATAAATATAGTTAATCGTATTTCACTATTATCCTTATATTAAATATATAGTAAAGATATAGTTATCAGTTTAAATTCCAAATTATTGCTCACTATATAAAAAATGTTTATCATAAATGTTTATTTAAACCACCAAATATCAGTATTATATCTAAAATGTCCTGCATCCGTTTTCCGACCCTATGAATCTTGATGTGGTTTGCTGGATATCACATGTAACTACATAGAATTTTCACTATTTAATTAAGACTTTACATGCATGAAATTACTTGATATTCGGTGAGCCACGGCAAGTTGGTACATAGTTTTAAATAACACTTTTAGTAATTTGAGATATTTTTTATCAGACGAATATAACTTGGGTTTAAATTGATATTTACCCAATTATAATTTTATTTATTACTAAAAAGTAATGTCTTCATCGGACGTGACAAAAGTTTTTTGAAGCTACTACATTGAGAGCAAAATATAGCAATAGGTAGGGGTCGGCTTAAAGAAGAATATATGAATTTGGCAATAGATCTCTTTATGCTTTAAGTTTAAGTTTATACTTTATACCTATTTTGCAACATTTGCATCAATTTAAAGTCTATATTTCATCAAACAAATCAAACCTCCTTTGTTGTTACCTTTGAATTTAAGGTGATCGATACTTTTCTTTCAGTCTAAATATAATACTCATTCCGTCCCATTTCAATTGGCCCATCCAGTGAGGCAAAATGAGCCAATTGAAATGGAACGGAGGGAGTAGTAGTAATATTTTCATATCTAATTATTATTATAAGGTTGTGATTCAGTTGATATAAATAGCTACATCCTTGGTATAGTGGATTGATGTTCATTTTTGGCTGCTTAATTTGCTATAATTTTCTTTTATATACAATTTTTAAAAATAAAATAAAACGAGCAGAAATTAACAAGTTCTCGTAAGCGGAATATTGAGATTGTATGACCTCGTACTTAATTATCTACCATTAATAAGATATTCAGCTTAAGATAAATTAACTGAATTATATATCAACAACCTGTGAAACAGCTAGCAGTATGATATTGAAATATATATTATCTCTACCTATATAAATCTAGTGATGATTTTGTATAATTGCAATTGAAACTTAGAGGTGTTTTGTAAACTTTATCTTGGATCTTGTATTAATAAGGATCTGTACTGGTTAATTTAGTGAGTAATGAGTATTTATATGCCATTTTTGTGCTAGAGGTAAGATAAATTAGGTGGCGACTTAAGTCATTAATAATATTCTATGGTTATTACTTATTACAATTATTAATATAGAGACAAAATATAGAGTGCTTTATCAAAGTACGTAATTTATTGCATGGGATTTGAAGAAATAAATTTTAAAAAATCAGTATCAGTAAGATTCACTGTTTTTATATCTGGCTTAAGTTACCAGAACTAGATATAATTAATCCATTATTAAAAGCTATATCTTGGTAACCTAACTATGTTATCTCAGTCAGACATAAAAGAGCGCAAGTGAATTTAAATAAGAATATTGTTAAAAAAAATTATAAGAATATATACATTGATAGTGGTAAAATAGTACAGATAGATAAATACAGCTGCAGATGCAGAAAAATCTTTAGATGTTTTCTAAATTTATATTTCCGGTTCTAGATTTGAAATGGCAATTTTCCTATGATTTAATTTGGCGATTATTATATAAAGCTATTATATAGTAATAATTTGTAGAAATATTAAAAAAAATTGATCATTTTATAAAAATAAAATAAGATTTTTTTGAAAAAAAAAAAGAAAAGTCTTCATCGGACGTGACAGATGTTTAGTGAAGCTACTACTTTAATTTCCATTTCTGGAGCAAAATATAGCGATAGGTAGGGGCCGGCCTCGTGAAGAATTAATGAATTTGGCAATGGATGTCTTTATTCTTAATTTTGAAGATTAGACCTATTCTGCAACTTTCCACCATCTTTAATCAACAATTAAAACCTATTTTATTTCCTACCACCCGTCTCGCTATTCATGGCTCGTATATTAAATTGGGTATTTCATTTAACATGACTCATTTCTTTTTTGGTACATCTTTATGACCCTCAATAGTTTTTTGGTACATCTTTCTACCACTTTACAATTCTCCTAAATACTCGTACCCAAATAATGGAACGAAGTGTATTACCTTGTGGGTTTAGGATGGTACTCCCTCCGCTTGCAAACGAATTAAAATTGCAAACTAGGGTACTACTTTATAGACGGAGGAAATAATATTTTTTTTATATTACTTAATTATATGGTTATGATTCGACGGTGTGATTTAGCTGCATTTGTAATAATATGTTTTGCTAGTTATATATCGTTGCTAGCTTTATTTTTTATAAGTGGGATATATTGAGCTACTTACTTTTTATAGTTCGAGCTAGTGTAGAATATACACAAAACATCGCCAATTGCGAGTGTTGAAGAAGTAAAATCATATATCAAAAAGAGGGTCATGTGCGTATATGTACATGGGTAGTTAAGAAGTCCAAATTGGTTAATTAATTAATTCCTGATGATATTAGTTAAAATGAATATGCTGAAAATAGTCAAATTTGGCATGTTCTGTACTCATCGTACTTATCTATTAGTAAGATATTTCAGCTTGTGATTAATTAAATAATCAACAACCTGCAAAACAACAGTAAGATTTTCGAAAAACAATATTATCTCTTCCTATACAAATCTAGTAATATTTGTAAATTTTTTAGGTGTAGTGATATTTTGTATAAATGTATTTGAAAATGTAGGTGTTTGTACAATTTTTGTGTTGGATCTTGTACTAATCTAATTTAATTAATTTGTACTAGTACCTATAATGTGTCGTTTACTTCTAGTATTATCTTTGCATGCATAGAAATTTTTATAGTCTCAATTTCTGAAATAGGTAGATATAGCACAATAATTACGTTGGCGTTGCAAATATATATGTCCTTATTATGCTATTCCCTTCTCATTCATATTGACTCATCACTTTATTCCCGACAATTAAAAAAATATTTGTTTGTAATGAAAAATAACATGGTCCCACTGTTAATTGATCGCCATTTTGGAAAAGGGTCAATACAATTAGGACAGATCGAAAAGGAAAATAGGTAAATACAAATGGGAACGAGAGAAAGTATATATAACAACATAAAAATTGCGACATGGACTATAATATATAGAAGCCGATTTGGTCACTATCTTTTTGCTACATAAGACAAAATGACATTAATTTATCTTTACAAACAACTTTTCTAAAAGGTCGGGTTATAAAGTTTCAATATACATAAAATTAGACTATAAGTGACTATCAACCGTTTTATATAGTTGGGGGAAGGGAGACATAATGAACTTTAGACCTCTATATTGACATGAATGGCCATTTCTATATGTCCCCAAAATGACATGTAAGATAAGATAAGTTAAGTGGCAACTCATGTCATTAAAAACATTAATTAATATATGGTTAGAGTTACAATTATTAATGTAGAGACAAAGTACAAGTACTTCATCAAAGTACGTAATCTTACATTGCATGGGATTTGAAGAAATAAATTTTAAAGGTTTCGTATAAGTAAGATTCATGATAATATAATTATTCCATTATTAAAAGCTGGTAATATAAAATATGTTATCTGAGTCAGACATAAAAGAGCGCAAGTAAAGGAAGAAAATGAGGTAAAATATAATCGCGGATCTCGAATCATATCGTCTTATGTTTTGATTCCTTACATAAAATATTAGGAAAAAATATTCAATGATTCCAAACTGCTATTAGCTTGAATTTTGAATTGCTCTTTTACCATACAATTTATCTAATAGGTACGTCAAGCTCGTTTGAAACAATTTTGTTTTTTTACATTTTTTACTATCAAATTAAATTGTCGCAACTTATCTTGAACATCGGCTGCAGCCAGACACATAGACTGAAACTCAAGAAAGAAATTGAAAAATTATATAGTATTTATTTTTAATTTAAAATATGATTTTTAACTTATTTATGATTTAGCAAATTGGTTGATGTGGCATCTGCGTGGATGAACAACAAATTATCCAAAATGTATATGCTATTATGCTAAAAGGTCGTGTATATTTCTACAATAATCATATTTGCTTTTTTTTATCTTTAATCTGACTAACGACTGTGTATTTTACCGATCTTAGCAAAATAAGTTCACTATAGGGGAGAGTGACAGTGGTAGTTGGGTTTGGGTAAGTGATGCAGCAAGAAGCATGAAGTAATAAACGAATACCTTCGTTGATTCAAAGAATATCGAAAGCAAACGCAGATAAAGTGAAAATCCGTTGATTCTCTGTCCGTTGATTCTCTGTAAAATACCCGGAAGAACACGATGAACACAAATCGTTGATTCTTAAACCAAGAATACCGATAAGGAACAAAACAATATAC